>JADRCD010216587.1:6209-26115 GCA_019843815.1 Montemys delectorum
TTTTTTTTTTTTTTTTTTTTTTTTTTTTTTGAGGGGAACCTGGGAAAAAAGATATTGTAAATAAAGAAAACATCTAATATTAAAAAAAAAGAGTGCTTGTGGCTCTTGCAGAGGACCTAAGATCAGTTCTTTTCAACTACACTGGGCAACCCACACTGGCTTAAAACTCCAGCTCCTAGGGGTCTGATTCCCTCTTCTGACCTCTTCAGGAACCTGCATGCACATGACCTATACACAGGCACTCATCATTTTTTGAAAAATTAATCATTTTTAAATGAAGCTCCTGATCCAGGCACCTTGGTGTGACTACTCAGATGGTACCTAACTTAGACTTTCACTGTACTTACTTTTTAAGACATGAGTATCACTGTGTAGCCCAGGTTAGAATACAGTGACTATTTGTGGTCTCAATCCCATTGCTGATTAGCACAGGAGTTATGGCCTACTCTATTTCAGACCTGAGCTAGGTTCACCCCTCCTTAGGAAACCTGGTGGTACCCACCTTCCAGGAGGCCAAGGTATTGATGTCAAGCTGAATATAGAACATGGACCATGGAACACTACAGCCTAGAACTTACGGGCTCCGACAGTCCTCCTGCCTCAGCCTCCCAAGTAGTTGGAACTACAGGTACCCACCATAATTCCTTGAAAAGTTGGTCTTTTAAATGAGGCTATATTCTATTCTTGTCTTTATAATCAGCTTCATATGCTGTGGTGGCACACACTGGAGAGCACAGCATATGAGAAGGACCCCAGCAAAGAGCTGGGGGAGTTCAAGGCTAGTTTGGTTTACAAAGTGAATAAGTGGCCAGCCTGGCTTACCTGAGACCCTGTCTCAAATAAATAAATAAATAAATAAATAAATAAATAAGCAAAAATTAATCAATAAATGTCTTGCACCTTTCACTTACCATCCTTTGCTAAACTTGCTTCCATGCCATCTTTCATTTTGAGTACTAGCAAGACACCACTTCAAAGTGTCTACTCTGGCCCAGGTCTGTCTTGTGCCTCCAGCTCATCCTCACAACCCCTTTCTGGCCTCCCACTATGACCCCCATCTCACCGAAAGTTAAAACAAGGTTCAGAAATATAAAATGACTTGCTCAGAATTTCCTACAGGGCAGGACAGCAGGTGGTCCTTACAGCTTCCAAACTCCCACTTAACTATCTTAGATGCTCAGACAGGCTGAGTGTCCCTTTGAAGGCATGAATAGGGTTCTCCTTGAGCTTAGAAAGGAACACTGGCCCTGCCAGGGTGATTGTTCTGCTGGCTCCGCAGGGGAGAAGTGAGAGGGAGGGGCTGAGTGTTCAGGGAACCGGCTGTGGTAAAATGGTACCTGACAAATGGGATGTTTTCAATCGATTATTTTAAGTGAAATAGCTACTGCTAATACGCGTCCTGTGCTGAAGATAACCACATGTTAATTAAAGCAGAAGTATGCCTTGTTCATTTGCCTCCTGTTTGCTCATGAGTTAGGGACTATTTTTAAAAAGTCCACAGCACACTGTATTTAAATATGTCCTCAACCTCAAATGCCAGGCATCTGGGCCATCGATGAGGAACACGCTCACACCTAGCCAACTGAGGGAGGGTCCCAGGCCCTCAGAGCCCACCTAGACTCTGATAATCAGCTAGTGAATCAACAGTATCAGGAGCTTGGGGCGGGCCACTCAACATGCAGAAAAACCATATGCTTTGTTATTATGGGCTGCCCAGCAGCAGCTATAAAAGAAATCCTTCTATGTATGAAAAGCCCAAAATTATATATGGAAGAAGCCTTGTTTTAACAGCAGTGTGACGCCAAATACTCTCTTCTAGGAACTGGGGTGAGGGATAGCCTGCGGTCAGCCTTGAGAAGATGGTGGGGGGAGGGGGAGCTCGGTGGAGTCCAACTCCAACACAGGTGGAGTAATGCCCTATCTCTAATCTTGGGTCTCCCGTGAGCTCAATCATTGGGTTTGTAACTTCAAATATTTCGTCTTTCTCAACCTCAGGTTCCCGGTGCAGCAACTGCCATGCTCCCACCTGGCCTGCCCCAGAGGATAGGGATTGAAGAAATACAAACAATTGCTCTGTGCAGCTCAGAGGCCCCCACCTACCCACCCCCACCCTATAGAGCATGGTGCCTGAAGCTTACTGTCGTTTGTGGGGCTGCAATGGCCACTTATTCACGTTCCTTTCCTGCCTTCACTGGGTATTCACACCTCAGGAAATGCCTCTCCAATGCAGAATGCTCACAGCCAGTGTGCTGGCTAGTTTTAAATGTCAACTCCATCACAAGCTAGAATCATTTTGGAAGAGGGAACTTCAACTGAGAAAAAGTCCCCACCAGACTGGCCTGTAGGCAAGCCTGCAGCACAGTCTCTTGATTGATAATTGAAGTGGGAGGACCCAGCTCACTGTGGGTGGGGCCACCTTGGAGCTAGTGGTTTTGGTTTATTTAAGAAAGCAGGCAAAGCAAGCCACAAAAAGCAAGCCAGTAAGCAGCATTTCTCCCCCCCCCCCCCCGCCCCCATGGCTTCTGCATCAACTCCTGTCTCCAGCTCCTGCCCAACTTTTCTGGATGCTGGACTGTGCTCATGAAGTGTAAAATAAAATAAACCCGTTCCTCCCCACATTGCTTTTGGCCATGATGTTTTTATGACAGCAATATGAGCCTAAGACAGACAGACAGCCTCCCCGGCTGCCTCCATGGTCACGTGACATCATGATGGCTTTCAAGATTTTTCCTAGTAGGCTATGATGTTCCCCACCCCATGTCCTTTTAACATGTGATAAATGACACTTGTATGCTCTTCCCTAGCCTAGCTACCAAAGGGGTTTCTGTGCATAGGTATCCTGACTCTTCTATCAGTCAGTTCCCTTGAGGGGAAATCTCTTAGATATTTCCCATCATGCTGTGCTGTATAATTTTGAGAAAGAGTGTGTTATCTTTCATCTATCCATTATAGGCTCTCTGCCAGGCACTAAGCCTCATGCTGAGGACAGAGCAAGAAGTGACATAAATAAGACCTGTACATACCACTATATGGAGACAAATGGCCACAGAGTCAGCAAACCTATGTAACTATAGAAATGTTGCTTCAACTTTAGTAAGTTCGGCAACAAAAAGCAAGAAGAGAGAAGAAGAGGCAAGGAGAAACAACACTACTTCTGGGGGAGTGAAGAAACCCCAAGAGAAAGGTTTACAGAGGCAGGTTTGGGGCAAGTTCAAGGACGTAAGTCCCTGGTCAGGGTCACGTGCAAATGTCCTCAGGTGGGTGTCTTAGTCACCCTGAATAGACATCGTGTGCAAAGCAACTTATAAAAGAAAGCATTCAATTTGGGGGTCAGGGTTCCAGATGGTTAGAATCTGTGACTGTCATGGTGGGGAGCAGGACAGCAGGCAGCAAGGCATGGTTTTGGAGCAGTAGCTGAGAGCCTGAACCTTGAGCCACAGGCATGAAGCAGAAAGAGAAAGAAGGGAGAAGGGAGGTGTGTACCTCCTAAACGTTCCTGAATTCTTCTAACTAAATGGTGACCAAGGATTAAATATATGAGTTTATGAGGCCCATTCTCATTCAAACCACAAGAGTAGGAAGATTTTTGTTGTGCTCCCAAAACTACAAAGCCCAGGGAGGCTGGGACACATTGTGCTAGGGGTTGTGCCCACTGGAAGTTATTAGAATTGGGTCACTCAGGAAGTGTCTCACAAGCTTTGGTAAAAATACTTAGATTTTATTTTCTAACCATGACTAGTTTTAAACAGGGTCAGGGAGGATCATGAACCTGTTTTTAGTTTTAAAAGATCTATATGGAGCTAGGATCTATAGAAAGCTAGAGAAATAGCTCCATTGGTAAAGGGCTTGCCAAACAAACATGATTGCCTAAATTCGATCTCCAGAATTCATATAAGAAGCTGGGTATGGTGGCATGCACTTCCTCCCCAAGTTGCTTTGAGTCATGGTGTTTATCACAACAGAAAAGCAAGCTAGTACAAAGAATAAACTATAGGATAAATGAATGAGTGAGTGGATCTATTAATATTCACCTATTACTTTACAAACTGTGGTCTTACTACTCTAATGAGAAGTGGCATTCTTCTATGAATGAGAGATCTGCAGTGCGAGAGATGCACTGGCCTGCAGAGACTTGGGCTGTCCTTAGAGTCATTAACTAAGCCCCAGCTCATATCCCTGGGCCACTCCCAACTGGAGAGTTATAGCAATGACCAGCAGCTGGGACAGTTAGCTCTCTACAGCTCTGCCAGAGGACTGGTTTGCACTTGCTGGTGTACTGTAACTATCCCATGGAGACTGACATCCTGGATGCAGCTGTCTCATCAGCGGAACCGGCAAGTTTGGCCAGAGCCCATCGCCTGGCTCTGAGCATCTCTTTGTAGAGGGCTCGGGTCAGAAATGAGGCAAGACGGACATTGTTTCCCAGTAATTCAGGGTCAGACTTTTGGAGCCAGGACCTCACAGCTCTCTTCCCCAGACCTTTTTAAAAATAGCTGTTTTAAATCAAAGACAAAGGGAATAGTCACGCCCTGTGACCCCCTTAAGCTCAGCTGAATGAAGGGACTCAGGAAGTGTCCCTTCTGTCCCCTGCCTCACAGGGATGACAAGACATGCTTTTAAAGGAAGGAGCAGTCTAGATCCATCTCTTTGTCAGATATGTTTTGGAGTTGAAGTGGCTGGATCAAAAGACAATGGTTGCTAATAACTTTCCACACTGCTCAGCCTCAGCGTAGGTTTTCTGGAAGGGCCCTGACATGGGTTCCAACATCCTGAACCTCCAGCCTGGGCAGTGCCCTCCATAACTGTCCACATGCCCCCCAAAATACCAGTGTGCGCTGCCCTAGACTATCTGCTGTGCTTCTGCTTGCCTTTTTGCTTCTGAAGAATGCCCTCCAGATAAGCCACATCCTTAACATGTTGTGACAATGTAGCTTACAAAGACACCGATTGGCTTGTCCAAAGTTGTGCATACAATAAGAGAAGATGGTGCTCCACGTGCTTTGCTCAGACCAGAGTCTACTCTCCTGACTTGGGTCTTCTACTTCATCCCTCTGTTACTTACTCTTCCTATTAAGTTGCCAAGGCAGCTTAGGGGAATGAGGTCTGCTTGTGCTCACATAGAAGATACAGTTCATCGTGGAGTGAAAGGCATAGGGATGTCAGGGTGGGAATGTGAGGCAGTCAGGAAGCAGCAAAGAAGGCTGGCACTCAGCCCACCTTTTCCAATTCATTCTGTCTAAGACCCTACCCACATTCAGAACAGGTCTTCCCAACTTAACCCAGTCTACAAATTCCCTCATGGACACTCCCAGATGCCTGTCTCCCTTGGATCCTGCCAAGTTGACAATCAGTGTTAACCCATCACACTCCCTAAGAATCATACACAGTGGTTAGAGTCAGATCTGGGCTCTGGCAGCCTTAACAAGCCCCAGGCCCCACCACTCCTCCCCAATATGCCAATTAAACAAACAAATGAACATGAGAAGCAGACGGAGGAGGTGCATGCAATGTGGTCACGTGGGGAATAGGGACAAAGAGCTGCAGTCATTTCCCTAACGTCTCTCTGCTGAGTCTGAACACGGTATTTAGGCTTCCCTGGCGACCCTGTGCCTTTCCCTCCATGATGGACTTTACCTTCTGTGTGAGCGCTAGCAGACCTCCCTCCCCTAAGCCGCCTTAGCAACAAGAGGAAGAGTAAGCAACAGAGGGATGAAGTAGAAGACCCCAGTCAGGAGAGTGGACTCTGGACTGGGCAAAGCACGCGGAGCTCCGTCTTTGTACGTACAAGCCAATCAGAGGCCTGCCCCTTAAGCAGACCTGCTCAAAATGTGGCCCCCGTCCATCATAGCCTCAGCTCCGGTCTACTTCACATCGTTAGAACTGTGGGAAATCTCTTCTGGGAAACAAGCTCCGCCTCCTCTGACCGGCACTAAGGTCCCAGTCTTTCCTTTTTCACAGCATGAGAGTCCATTGTCTGATAGGATACCGTGTGTCCTTGACAGTGTCTTCAGTCCTGCTTGAGGTTCCAAAGGCACCCTGAGGAAAGTCCACACCACCCTGTGGAGTCACTGGGGAGCCCCAGAGAGTGAGAGAGGCCACTGTGGCTCTCTTGCTAGTCATCTTTCTCTTCATTATTTGGGACACATGAAAAGGTCTATGGAAATCCCAGGGAAACTTCATCTCGTGTATAAGCCCCTTTCTTTCCTTTTCACTCTGTGTGTGTGTGTGTGTGTGTGTGTGTGTGTGTGTGTGTGTGTGTGTGGTGTTTGTTAAAAAGAGCTCTCTGATATCCCAGACTGCCTTAAGACTTACTGTGTGGCCAAGATGACAGTAAACTTCTGATCCTCCTACCTCTCCTTCCAGAATGCTAGGATCACAGGTGTGTACCTTCACACTCAGCTACACCTCTTTTTAAAATCCATCCTCTGTCTTGGTCAGTGGAGGGACTGCCTATCTCCTGCAGTGACTTTTCCCACAGTGACTGCAGTAAGGTTACGCTCATTCTGTGTATATATCCAATACAGTCTTCCTTCCCACTCCTATGGCACCATCCTGGACAATAATGAGAAAAAGAGGGCTGCTGTTTATTATTTCCAGGTCCATCGTGTGTGTGTGTGTGTGTGTGTGTGTGTGTGTGTGTGTGTGTGTGTGTGCATGTGCGGGGATGGGTGTGTGGCTGTGAAGTTGCATTTATATGGCTGCATTTGTATCAATATTCCATGTAGGTGCGACTACATTTGAAGGGTGTTTACACATGTCTAAGATGCTTGTGGACAAGTGCTGACACATCTGTGTCATTGCTGGCATGTCTGGATGTGGCTGTCCATGTAAAGCGGGTGTGACGATTGCCTGTGCACGTTCTCACCCAAGGGGCAGAGACCCCCACAGCTCCTTATCCTGACAAGGAAGGAAGCACAGCATCTCTCTAACGTTTGAATTCTCACTTCTTCCTTACAGAGTAGGGTGTGCAATCAGGTTTGACAGCTCTACTGGCAGAACTCTGCTGGCTCCCTGCTCCTCCCCAGAGCCTTCTGTAGTTGATGTCCATGCCCTCTGACCCATCTCTCCTTTGGCCTGCAGGTCCCTGTCTGGACGAATTGTCGGTGGTGTCTGGTGGTTCTTCACTTTGATCATCATCTCCTCATACACAGCTAACCTGGCTGCCTTCCTGACTGTGGAGAGGATGGTGTCTCCCATTGAGAGTGCAGAAGACCTGGCAAAGCAGACCGAAATTGCTTATGGGACATTGGAAGCAGGCTCTACTAAGGAGTTCTTCAGGGTGAGGGCATCCCTGATCCCAAGGCCCTCTCAGAAGGGAATCACTCCATTACACTTCCCTTCTTATTAAAGAGTATTGGGGCAGGGAGCTGGGTGGGAGTGGCTCCACGGTAGAAGTACTTAAGAGGCTCTGCATTCCTTCCTAACCACCACAAAATAAATAGATAGATGATAGATAGATAGATAGATAGATAGATAGATAGATAGATAGATAGATAGGAGACTGAGATTACAAGGAGCAAGATAACTGCCTATCTTCGTGCAAATCTCAGAAACTCAGTAAAAGCTCTTGGGTTAAGGGGAGCAAAAGGAATGTCTTTGGGGGTGAAAGATTATTAGAACTATTAATGCAATAGAAAGACAGCATGGTGGGGAATTTGAGGAGCGTTTGGGTCCCTGAGGCAGAATTTTGGCCTATACGTTCCTCTTATAAAACTCGGAAAGGGGATGTCTTGTGCCAGATAGGTAACAGACAAGTGGCCCATACTCCTTGTAGTCAGGCTGCCTCTGACTCCCAGGTAGCAAGGCTGGTTCCCTTGAGTTTCAAAGGAGGGAGGAAGAAATCTTGTTAATGTATAACTTAGAGGAGGTAGTGCGCTGGGGAGGAAGAGGAACAGTGGGGAAAGCTAAGGAAAAGGTAGGGAGGACCTGGGGAGGAGGTGAAGAGTAGGGGTCCATTTGGGAAAGGTGTATCTGTCTTACAGGTAGGAAATGCGCCTCCTGTAGCCTCCTGATGTCTTGGGATCTGGTAACCTGCACCTAAAAGCTCTTTTGGAGAAATGAATATGAAGGTGCTCGCTACTCTCCTGGAACAGACACCCAGGGACTCTTAGAGGGCCCTTGGAGGGCCGCAGTCTCGACTCGGGCAGGTTCTGGTGGAGCTTGCCTTTTCCCACACAGCAGCTGTGTGTGAGGAAAAGGTTCCTTCAGGTGGCCATGGCTTGATCAGCCCATAGACCAAATATAATATTTGGAAATTTCTCTGAAGACTCCTGGAAAATTGAATTCTACATTTATGGAAGCTTCAAATCTCAGGATTGATTCAGACTCCTACCATATACTAGTCTGTGCTACAAAGGACAGGAAACACAATCCCATCCCCACTCTCCAGGTTCTGTCATTTAGGAAGGAATGAGTTAGAAAATGTGTGGACAAGGCTCAATCCTGGGACTTGTAGCTTTCCCTCTTAATATGGCTTCTCTGAGAGCCAAGAAAGGAGCCTTCCTAGACTCCTGGTGGACACCATGTATTAGGGTCAAAAACTTGATGGTGTCGACACAAAAACACAGCTCTTGTCTGTAAAAGAGCAAGAAATGGCTAATTCTGGAACCAAGTATGAGTCACCATGACCTGGGAACACAATCTCTGGTCACCCCAACCCTGTGTTCCAACATGGAAGTTTTTGTGGTAACAGAACTAAGAAATTCTTAAGTCAAGGCATTTTTCAAAGGCATTGGTGGAAACACTAAGGAGACAGTTACTGCACAGCAGAGAAATCTCAACCATAGATCCTGCATGTGATGTCATGGTAATCTTAGTCCTTTGGTTTATGGAAAATTAGAGTTCCCCTGTTAATACATTCTAAAGGTAACGTATCTGTTGTTAGATCCAGCTTTGTATCTTAGTGACAGGATGTTGAGTCTAACACAAATGAGAGACAAAGACTAGCTACTTAATAGGCTAAAGCTAGATTGGGATCAATTGTAATTAGGCTCTCAACCTACAGTGTTCCAACATCTCTACATCACAGTAGGTCTAGTCAGACTTTCAGCCTTTTGCAGACTGCTTCTTTCTAGGAATTGCCATTTACAACGGCCACCAAAGCTATCCCTAGCCAGTGTTTCTGAGTTCATTGCCTCCTGACCACAATGAATAACAGGTTGGAGAAGAGAAAACAAGTGAGGTTTATTGGGAGGTAGAGCAACAATTCCCTGCATGAGTTGCTAAGCAGCACTCCAGGTTGGAAGCTTCCCTACCCTAGGAAGAAGGCTATGTACAAATTAGTCATCCAGTTGGGATGAAAGTGGTCCATTAATTTGAATATACCTAGGGAATTCTGATTTGTTGGTAGATCCAGCAACCAAGCTCAGGATCGAGGAAACATGGGGGTGGGGCCCGGCCAAGTTCCAAGGAGGAAGACTATGGAGGTAAAAAGAACATGGGCTGGTGATGAGCCGACTTGAGTCAGAGCTTTTGGATTTCAGATCCTGCACTCACTCACCGAGTGTATTGTGCAGCTTCTGTGTTCTCTGAGCTCACTGCCAGTTCATATAGACAATTTGATTTCCTTGAGCCTGTAACCCTAACTGCTTACAAAAGGGACTTCTTTGTGTCCAACTCCTCCTCTGACTGTCTCACAGCAGACACTGTTCCCTTGATGAATAAGAGGATCTATTGAAGGAAAATATTGGAGAGGAGAAGAGTTAAACAGACCAGGGAGAACACAGGGAGAACCAGTGGATGTGATGAGGCCTTTGTGTTGATGGCAGATAGAACAGGTAGAGAGGCAGAGGTCTCGAAGGGCCCTTTGTCAAAGTTTCTGATTATCTAAGGTGCCAAGCAAGCCACACACTGAACATCCATCCCAGCACTAAAGTAACCTTGAAAACAAAAAGACACGACTACTCATTGTAATCCCATCACCTAAGCACTCTCTTCCTGCCAGGCACTGGGCTAGCATTTACCTATGATTGTGTGTTGTCTCCATGGCAACACTGTCCATGGGAACTGTTAACACCACTGTTCAAAGAGAAACAGTGAGTCTCAGAAAGGTTATGTCACTTGCCCAAGCTCCTGAGGCTGGCGAGATATAATGAGGGAGGAAGCCGGTTGGTTGAGAGAAAAAAGCACAGATGTGCCACCAGGAGGTTGGGGGTTTCTTCCATCTCATTGCTACATCACAGGCCCCAGTTTCTTTCCCTACAAAAGGACACTGCTTAGGAGACGTCCCATGAGTCCTGGCATGTCTGGAACTGACCAAGACTTTGGTGGGTAGGGAGACATCACCCTCCACTCCCACTAGGCAGCAAAGGGGGAAAACAAATCATGAAATTCTTCACCCTATCTCAGAAGAATCCCGTTCCCAGTCCTCATGACGGCACCATCCAGAGTCATGGGACAGTTTAATTCTCCTGGACAGTTAATTAAGATGTTTGAAAGGCAGTGGGAGCTGTGCACAAGAGAGTCAAGAACAGATACCCTGGCATGTCCCGAGGCTTCTCTGCCATTCCTACTCCCCTTGAGTTCCTAGAGATTAGATTGTCTTGATGGTACCTGAGCACTTGTGAGCACTGCCTAGGCTTTGGGGCTATGACTGAGAAGATGTGGTGATTTTCTGCATACTGCTGCCGCAGGGTTTCTTTGCTCTGCCTGTCCAAGGCCTGTTCCCTACTGTGCCATCCTGTCAGGTCAAATTGCATCTTACGATGGTCCTGCTGTGTGTGTTGCTGGTTTTGTGCCCAGAAGATCATCTGGCCCTGACTGAATAGATGCATTTCCCTGTTTCCTGTAAGAGAGTATTGAGGCCCCTGGTCATGCTGTGATCTAGGATCTGGGGTGGGTATTGCCCCTCCCTATCCTCTCTTCTCTCCTTTCTCACACTGATGATGTTGATCCATGTCAGAAGCAGACATTCCAAGCCACCAAGGTGTTTTAAAGTTACCAAGAAATAAAAGGAGCAAACAGAGGCCCGAAGAGAAGTGTTCTAGAGAACAAACCAAGACTTAGACCTAAAACTAAGAGAAGGTCCAATGTCTTCTCCAAATCTCTCTGTGAACAAATGAAATAGTTTGTTTAATGAGGAATCACCACAAATTAAATTCATGCTGAATGCCTCATTAAAGTTCTAAGCAACTATTTTCAGTATTTTTGACTCAAAATTCAGGATTTTTCTGGGACCTGAATATCTTATAGATCAGTTAACCAACATGACAGTTGTGTATTAAGATGCTATTCACAGCTGATATTTCTGACATCAAGAAAATAAACCTACCTAATACCTTATACAGCCCAAAAACATTGTTGTGTGTATAATAATGATCCTCTATTAAATATATACGATCTACTTACACCGGATATGCAGGTCGTATGGCTTTTTTAGTAACTGTCTTTTTCTTTATTTTAAGATCTTTCTATGCTGCTAGCACTCCAAAGCTCCATTTCCAAAGCTCTGGGACTGGAGATAGAGATCAGTGGGTTAGGTATTCGCTGCACAAGCATGAAGATGAGATCAGATCCCAGCACCACTTAAAAAATGTGATTTTTATTCCCAGTGCCTGGGAGGTCAAGATGGAAAGATCCCTGCAGCCAGTCTAACCAGGTGGTGAGTTCCAGAATCAATGAGAATCTGTCTCTAAAAGTAAAATGGAGAGTGATAGAGAAAGGCATAGATATTGACCTCTGGGTTCTACAAGAGAAAGACAGATGAGCACCTAGACCCTCTTTCTCAAAACCCACACAAAGAGAAAAAGAACATGACAAGCCAGATTCCAATACCCCTAAAATGCTCTTAGCAAAAAGACTTCCTTAAAAAAAATGCTTGTGAGATTGTGAGATGTGAGGGCTGGTCTGGGATCCTGGCCCATGCACCCTGATAAGAGCCTCAGTTAGAGTCTGAGAAAGAGCCACGGAGAAGACACCTTCCTGCCTCAGTAGCTTCTACAGTTTCCAAGAAGTGATGACCATCAATTTCCACAGAGTAGCCAGGCTATACACTGAGTGACCCTGAAATTGTGACATAGAGGGAAATCAGTCTCACTGACAAAGGCTGGGCCTTATAAATCACAACCCTTGGGACCCTGGTAGATCAAAAAGCTCTAGGTTTACTATAGGGGCTCTACATTGTTACAGATTCAGAGCATAAGTGTTCACTGAAGATTAAGGATTGCTGTCCTGGAGCTGACTTAGGATTTGCTCTGGTCTTTGGGAAAAGAAAGACACAGCCATACTGTATCAAATGGATTAAACAATCCAGTCAAAACCTCAAGAAAAAAGAAAAAATCAGGCCAGAGCTGTTTCCATAAATGAAGAAACAGGCTTACCAAATTTGGAATCTGTGTGTGTGTGTGTGTGTGTGTGTGTGTGTGTGTGTGTGTGTGTACTTGAATGTAAGTACATGAAGAAGTACATACATATCCACATAGAGACAGAGTTCAAAATCAGGTGTCTTCCTCAATCATTTTTCCATCTTACTTTTAGAGACAGAGTCTCTCACCAAACCTGGAGTTTCATGCTTTAATCTAGCAAGACTGGCTAGCAAGCCTCAGAAACTCTCCTGCCTTTGCCTCCCCAGCACTGGGATTCCAGACATGCCCTACTATACTAGGAAACTGTTTCTTAGTGTGGATACCAACACGGGATATGAACTCAGACCTATGCTTGCAAAGCAAGCAGCTCTTCACCAACTGAGCTAGCTCCCCCAGTTTGGAGGCCTTTAAAATGTAAGGAAATGTTGGGTCTCATGTTGTATTTATAACTTTTCTGTCACTGTGATAAAATGCCATGACCAAGGCAATGTATAGGAGGAAGTGTTTATCTGGGATTACAATTCTAGAGGGATAGGAGTCCATCAATGTGGGGAGGGATAGCAGCAAGCAGGCATGGTAGCTAGAGCAGGAAGTTGGAAGCTCACATCCTCAAAGCACAGAAACACACAAAGCACAGAGAGTGAACTGGAAATATTAAGAGGCTTTATGCTCTCAGAACCTATTCCCAGTGACACACCTCCTCCATCAAGGCCACACCTCCTAAACCTTCCCAAACAGTTTCACCAACTGGAGATCAAGTATTCAAATCCCAGAGCCTTTCCACCCACCACACATGCTATATGCTCTATCAGACAGTGATATTTGGAGGACAGGTCTCATAATAGGGGATTACTAGAATTTAGCAGCACATGGTCAAAAAGGAGTTTTGTTGTTGTTGCTATTGGTTTTTCTTTTTACTTTTTTACAGTATTTAGTGAAGTCTAATCCTTCTGACATTCAGCCCTCTGCTTTAGAGCAGTATACATGCATCTCTATTGAACTATAGACAGATCTACAATGTCTTTTAAAGATAAGATAGGGACCCAGTTGCTTATCTTTCTCCCATTTAGGAGTATAATTGCTCAGAAGTAATTAAATGATTCTGAGATACTCTGCTCATTCTGTATTTACAAGATATTTGTACCTTGGAACCTACTGGTACTAATTAGAGGCTCTTATTTTGCAATCACTCATAATTTGTTTCTTCCTAAGCTGATCTGGCTCATGAATGTGTGATCAAGCTCTACTCGCTCTTCACTGATGCGCGTGTCGACCCCAATTCAAGCACCGCCATTGCTTAACCCTGGTTTCGTTCCTGTCCCCTGACAGAGGTCTAAAATCGCTGTGTTTGAGAAGATGTGGACGTACATGAAGTCTGCAGAACCGTCCGTGTTTGTTCGGACCACAGAGGAGGGCATGATCAGAGTGAGAAAATCTAAAGGCAAATACGCCTACCTCCTGGAATCCACCATGAATGAGTATATTGAACAACGCAAGCCCTGTGACACCATGAAAGTGGGAGGTAACTTGGATTCCAAAGGCTATGGCATTGCGACACCCAAGGGGTCTGCCCTGAGGTAAGTACCCAGATCTGCCTCCTTCGTGCTCCCTCTGCCCTCCCTATCTCTCAGGAACGAAGCTGCTGCATTTACCACAGGCCCCCATGCATAATGCGAGCCTCCAAGAAGAGATCTTCTGAAATGCCTGTGGGCCTAGAAGATCCCAGCCACCTGTGACCTTCAACCCTGAGGTTGGAAACCAGCCTGGGGGCCTCAGCTTGCTTTGACATTACCCATTGTGTGTCCCTCCCCATACCCTGCTTTCCACCTCATTCCTTTACGTGTTGGGTGTTAATGAACCCTGCCTGTGCTTCTGTCTTGTGGTCTGTGACACTCCATCCCTTGCTAGAGACCTTGTATCCGACTCAGCCATGAGCAGGGTTCTCCAGCTTTATGGATTCTGACAGGAAATGGTTTGTAATGTGTCTCTCAAAAGTAGAAACACAATGTCCAAATGAAAAGCATGGCTGTGTGAGCCTTGAGAAATGCTCAAATCAAAGTACCTCCTGGTAAAGAGGTCCAAGTCAACACAGCCTGTGTGCCTTCCTTGACATAGGCCTTTTTTTTTTTTTTTTTTTTTTTTTTGAGTGAAAGTGGGTTAATTAGAAAGAGGCAAAGTCAATATTATGTTCACATAAAGAAGCTTTGCTACTCTTTCTAAATAGCTAAGGGTTAGTCTTTCATACTTAAAATCAGACAGGCTAAGGCAGAGTTAATTCTAGAATTTGCTACTATCCTGCAGAAGGGAAGACATTTGACCACTCAGCCCCTAGATTTCCTCACCTGTACAGAAAGAATTGACACCCTAGTCCTCCTGAGGTCAAGAACATTATGAGTCTAAATGGCATAACCTAAAGTTGAGCATTTAATCCCAGCATTGAAGAGACAGAGGCAGGAAGATCCCTGTGAGTTCAAGTCCAAACTGTTCTACATATCATGTTCCAGGCCAACCAAGGTTATGCAAAGAGACCCTGTCTTAAAAAAAAAAAAAAAAAAAAAAAAAGGCAAGCAAAGAAGGAAAAACTACATAAAGGATAAAGAACAAGGAAGAGCAAGAAGGGTTAATAAAGGCTGTGAAAGAATGGAGAGGGACTGCTTAACATCACAGCCACAGCCACTCTGCCTTGATTCATTCATTAATGGAAATGGCACTGCACTGCGTTCCATCATTATCCCAGGCACTGACATAGCAGCTGGCACCACTGTTCTGAACAAGCCACCCTTCCCGTGTAACTACACGATTGCAAGAGGAAGCAGCCATTCAAGGCTTATAATTGCTTAATGTTTAAATAATAATCATGAAAGGTACTAGGATAGTCTACAAAAGGGGCCCTCAAGGACATCTATTTCCAGTAACAAGATAGAACCAAATTGTCACTGTAAGACATGTGGGTATGGTGGATAGGATGTAACAACCATCCTTTTAAATGTAAGTTAGGAACTCTCCAGGGCCAAAATGGAGAGGAAAAAAAAAGTCCAAAGTATAAAACAGAAGCTAATGATTCTGGAGCTACCCTAAGCAGGACAGAGTTGCAGATTACACAACATCCCCTGTACTCTGGAGTCAGCAATACAAGCAAGACATCAGAGACATTCTTTAAAAAAGAGATACTCATTAAAGATCAGGCACACAGACAGAGACAGGGACAGAGAGATTTTAAAGTTTTAGCGGCAGTACAAATGAAGAACAACCTGCTTGAAGACACTAATGCAAGAAATCATAACACAAGGAAGAGACGGGGGAGGAGACAGGCTAAGCTTGGAACATGAGGCTGAACAGGGTTTTGTAAAAGATTTTAGTCCTTATTCAACTGCCAATAAAAGGCTCTCAAAAATTTTAAGTAATTCTCCAGAAGTTTAAACAACGAGATGGCAGCCAGGATTTAGACATAACTGTCTCCAACCTTAGGGAAGAGAATGCTCATGACCTGGTAGTCAGCAACCAGGCTCCATCACCCTGAAGAACTCACAAGACTCTCTGCTTAAGTTTAGGCAGACTTTAAATGAGATCCAGATAGTAATGTTTGTTGAGGAAATGACTTTTGTTCCCAGAACTTACAAACCATCAGCCTAGAAAGATGTAAAGAATCAGATGTCATAGGTCCAAGGAAAAACAAGGGCTGTCTCATGGCTTGATGATCAAGGTCATCAGCTGACAACAAAGCACAAAAAAGTTCTGTGGTCTGTCCATCAACAGAGGGCTGAAATAGCCCCTCCCCTGATACCCACACTTGGAATGAAAAGACAGCCTGAAAAGCATCCAAAGTTTTGATGACAGGGACCTAAAATTTGAGTACTCTACACCTCAATGCCTTTCTACTATAGTAGCAAACCCTGCTGTGTCATGAACATGATCTCATTTCATCCCTATGCACTGTCATCAGCCCTATGTTACAAAAGTCCAGATTCAAGAAAACAGGCAGCAGGTGCACACAAGGGTTGAGGCCAGGCTGTCTGACTCAGAGCCCAGGGCTGTGACTTACTCAAAAGCAGCTCCAGGGTGGATGATTGATGCCTCTGTCAAAAGCAGGTGCTAGACTAAGGCCAAATAATAACCATCAACTCAAGAAAAATAATAAAGCTTTTGGGGTCTAGAACAGCCACTGGGGAGACTGACAGCAGAACGTGATGACAGGCCCTGGCTTAAAGGTATCAGGCGCCTTTGCTTTGGAAAGCTGTGGTGCATTTTTGACACTCAAAGACTCTTCCCCGGGGTCAACACTGGAATCTGAATCTGCAGTAAAGAAAGGCCTACTTCTTTGGTTTATATCTCTGTAAAAGATGGAGCTGTGGTGGTTTGAGAATGAGAACAAGAGAAAGGGAGAGATATAAACCCAAAGGATCTGGTTACAGGATTCTCAGAAGCCAGAAGCTGCCAGATCACGCATGGCATAAATTTTCATGGGTATGCATTCAACCACAAAAATAAAAGCAGAAAGTAAGAAACGCATTCATCTTCAGTTACAGAAGCCCAAAGACCCACCTGCACATCAGGAATTCCCACTGCAGGGGAGCACCTACCCAGACCTCTCCCCATCCTCCTTTCTCTGGAGCACTTGACAGTAGCCATGGATCATGTGTCTACTGGCCAAACAACACAAGAGTGAAGCTGCCAGAAGTGGGCCCAGCATTTCTGCTTGGGAAATCTCTGTACTGTCCACAGGCTTCTCATCTGTGCTAGACAGGGTCCATGTTGGTGCCTGGATCAGCAAATTAAGCGCTTCAGTGCAAGCCCGTGGAATAGAGGTTAGATCCCAGAAACCCATGTAAAAGCCAAGCCAGCGCAGCTTGGGGAGAGGTGAGGGATTTTCTGCACAAACTGACTAACTATACTAGCTAAAGTTGATTAGGCCCAGGTTCAGCTAGAGACCTTGTCTTAGTAAATAAAGTGAGAGCAATTGAGGAAGACCCCTGACATCAGCTCCAGACCTGTGCACACGCAGGCACATAGACCTGCATGTTTCTGTCTCCCCACCATTCTTGGGCGCACACAAGCACACATACCACACACATAAGCAAAAAAAAAAAAAAAAAAAAAAGGAAAGGATCATATTTTTAGCAGCTAAGAGTATATGCAAACACACTGCAGCTAGTTTCCACTATATCTCTGCTTCACACACCCAAGATTGGAGGAACTGATTCACCAAGATGGTTCAAACCTGAAAGAGGCATGTTTGCCTGCTCCAGCTACTTTACATCTGTGGCTCCATCCCAGGAAACCACTCTGTAGGCAAGCAGAAACCAGAGCAAGTGAGAAGGAAGGCCTTGTCCTCTGAACCATGGCACCTGTTTTGAAAACTGTTAAGTCACTCACAAGAGTGGAAAGCCCTTAAGGTTCATGATGTAAATGTGATTCTGTACGCGTCAGGATATGGGTATAAGTTCCTCACCATCCCATCAAAGGCAGAGCCATAACAGCCCATCCAGGCAAGTGTTCTCCAGGCCTAATACCACCTCCATTTGTTCTGCAAAATACTGTACCTCTGCACACAGGTGGCCTTCGCTTCCTGCCTGCCCACATTGCTCCGAGATAGACTGTGAATGTCTGTCTCCTAAGATCAGAAAGCTGGTGTCTAAGGGATATGGATATAGCTCAGTCAATAAAGTGCTTGTCGAAGAAACTTAAGGAGCCTTGTTTAATTCTCAGAACCCACATACACATAGCATGGGACCATAACACCATGGCTAGAGAAACAGAGGATTCCTGAAACTCACGACCACCCAATCTGTCTATCCAAATCAGCAAGCTCTGAGTTCAGTGAGATAAACTGTCTCAAGAAACAAGAGAGAGAGAGAGCACTATGGGAAGGCATCCAATGTTGACCTATGACCTCCACATGGGATGCTCATGTGCAAATACCCACACCAGCATGTACATATAACAGAGAGAGACAGAAAGACATAGATACCAGAGGGAAAGAACCAAGGAAGGAAAGAAGGAAGGAAGGAAGGAAGGAAGGGAGGGAGGGAGGGAGGGAGGGAGGGAGGGAGGGAGGAATCTGAGACCCAAATGTTGCTCAGACACCTGTCAGCTCTGCTTAGCAGGAGCCAGGTCATGGTCCCCACTGTTTGTTAAAAGACTCTCCGTGACAAAATAGCATTTGCCTCCCTGGCCCGGAAACAAACACTCTGATGAAGCAAGGCAGCTCGACGCTTGGCTTTCCATTTGGACAGGTGGCACTCCTTTGAAACAGATGCTGTCTGTTGGCTGTCTCTGCATGTTTGGGCTTGGGTGAGGGGCTGAGTTATTCTTCTGAAGCCCTTGGGTTCTGGATAAAGATGGACAGGCCAATGCCAGTCACTAGGGAAAAGACAATTAGTAAATCCACTAATTGTAATCTATGGGCCTTCTGGTGCCAACTAAATGTAAGTGCCCCACTATACTGCAGTCTCTTCACTGAGATGCATAATCCCTTTAGTTAGAGACAAAGTGTTAACTCTCTTTGGTCAAGGTTCATGGCCTCTATTTACAAACCCAAGCAAGAGTCTATACTAGATTGGGCTCTGTTGAATTCGTAGCTAATGGCTCTCCTTCACAAACCATAGGCCAGGAGTTTAATGGATTTGCTAAGTTATACCCTAATCAAGACATTGGTCAAAGTCTGGTCTTTAACTAAATGTGGATATGTGGGGGCATTTGTAGTCTCTGTAACTGTGACATCTCTGTCTTCTGTCACATATTGTCCATGCCAGACGTTTGGGCCAAGGGGACAGGAACACAAGGCAGCCATTTCCCTGAACCCTCATCAATGACAAGTACTCTGAAAGGTCTGATATCTACTCCATGGGCTGTTCTATTTCACAGCTCATCTTCTGAATACCCATCACACATACAACACTGTTCATGGGACTGAGGGAGTCATGGTGAGAAAAGCAACTCCAGTCCCTAAGTGGTATAGTGTCCAGAAGAGATCCTGAGCAAAATATACACCTACTGTTTTGTTGGGGACATAAGACTATTAATGGCAATCAAGGGGAGAAGCGGCCTTGTCTAAGAGACAGGATTAGCCAAGTGACATTGGACAAAAGCATTGAAGAGCTATAAGAGAAAAGAGTAGAGGACCAGAGAGGGCTGGTGCAGAAGATGGCAAGCATAGAGCTTGTCTGAAAGGGCTAGGATCCTGTCAAATGGAAGAAATGACAGGAAGGAGGAGCCATGAGATCTGGTCTACAGTGAAAGGTGGCAGCTGCCTCTGCAATTTGGGTTTGATGTCAGCAGAGGTCAGAAGAGTATCCCAAAGGCACCTTGATTCTAAGCATTATCTGGAGGTGGTCTGTAATGAGAGTAGGCAGGAAAAGCGGGTTGCAGGCAGATACATCACTTTCAAATCTGTCCTGGACACCTTGGAAGGAGGCAGTGAGCTGGTCAAAATTTATGATGGGACAGAGACAGGGAAGAAGTGGCTGGCAACATGTTCACTGTAGTCTTTGCTTTAAAGCTGAGTAGTTTGAGAAGTTGGCTCTATTGAGATTTGGTGATGTTGGCCAAGGACTGAACAGGTACCAACTGATACTGCCAAGGACTGGCTTTCCAAACAAAAGCAA
>JADRCD010216588.1:0-15310 GCA_019843815.1 Montemys delectorum
TGGAGCATGGATGAACTCTCAGTGGCCCGCCATTAAAGAAAACTGAATCTTTTCCACCCCCTAGTCCCACAAGGAGCCATGGGTTGTGGAGAGCTACACGTCAGCATCTTTATCATCATTTTTAAGAGTTCTCTTTGATGGTTTTCTGTCTAGGTTGTTACTTTTTTGTAGGAGGAGGATAAAGAAGCCTTCTAGATCTCTCTTCCTCAGTTGTGAGTCTGCAGCCCTCAATACCATGGCAAAAGTAGCTCCCTTGCCCTTTATGGTAAGAATGGATCATGGATTTCCATGTGGTTCCTGGTGGCAGCATGGATGTGACGACCACATGGCCTCCTGTGTCAGCACATGCCACGGACCTAAGCATGGTCTCTGGTGGCAATACTGATCATAGGTGCCAACATGGCCCTCTTCTGTAGCTTGGACGGACACCATCATGGCTTTAGGTGGCAGCACAGGTCATGGACAGCCACTTGGTTTCAGTGGTAACATTTTTATTTTTATTTTTTAATTTGTTTCTTTCTGAGACTCTCTTAAATTATAACTCAAGCTTTCCTGGAATTCATATGTAACACAGGTTGGCCTCAAACTCACGGCAATCCTTCTGCCTCTGCCTCTTAAAGTATGGAACTAAAGTTTGAACCCTACAGACAGCTCTATGGTATTTTCTTTCTTAAATATTATAGGCCTTTCTGACTTAATTGCCTACCATACAGGCCTGAAGGAACCCAGGCTTCACTCAGCTTTAGAAATGTATAGAATGCCCTCCCCACCCCAGGCAGGAGTAAACCCAAGACAAGATGACCCCTGCCTGGGGCCATGGGGCCCAGTGCATTAAAGAGTCCAAGACAACCACCTGTCCAGACCACCAGAGTTGACCAGCTAGTCAGAGTTCAGAAAGAGCTAGGAAGGGGTGAGCTTATTCAGCAGTAAGTCTCAGGGGCTGAAAACATTCGAGGCCTCGATAAGATTGTGTGGAGGCTAGAAGCTTCCAGTACTAGGCCTAGGTTGGCAAATGGAGGCAGTAAGCCTCCAAAACGGCAATTACATCAGGAGACTAAAAGTTGCTATAACATGTGCTAGCTGGGCTTAGTTAGGGTCGCTCCCCGAGGCTGCTGTTGTGCCCAGGGTACTCTGAGGGGATGACGACCTCAGCCCTTCTCTTTACAGTTTTAGTTCGTACTTCATTGGAGACAGGAGACGAGGCACTCTGACCTCTGTGAGAGAAGCCACTGTTACCAGTCACATCCAACCCTGTCTGGAGAAAAGGACAGGAGGCCCAGCTCCCTGTGCAAAACCACAGCTGGTTTCTTGTTCCGTGCTTTTTAAAATTCAAGACAAATTCATTTGTCTCTCAGTTCCCGTGTTTCCTTTTAATGTTCATCTTTTCCTATATCCTGGATCCCAAGTGAGTTCCCGGGTTTCCTGTCTTGGAAGTTGTGTGTCCCTGGATCTCAGGCTTTAATTGTATGTGTTCCGTGCGGATGGGTGGTCTCCAGCAGGCGTGCCATCAGAGTAAGACATGCAGCTGTAAGAACTCCCACTCTAGCTCGGAGCATAGCTGAGAAGTGCTGGAATTTAAAGAAGCCCTAAGCATTTGGTTGGGAGAAGGGAAACCGTGCCAGACCCATTCAGTCTCTCACTCGATGACAAAAACATCCTGTGCTTCTCGTTTGTGAGTTAGGCGTCGATACCAGGCAGCTGAAAGATGAGATGGCCCAGCCTCTACCCTCACAGAGCCTAGAGTGTGTAGGAAGGCACGGGTAGAAGGAATGTTGGAAAAAATGGGCCGGTTGTTTTTGATGGAAGTATAGGTATATGCAGTAGAAATACAGAGAAGATCCTGAGCTGCCAGCCATCCTTGTCAGACAAGAAGATGTTCTAAAAAGGCAGATGTGCCCCCCACCCACCCTCTGGCCTTTAGATCACGGACATAATGCATCCTATGGAGTTGGAATGTCTCTAGGAGGAGGCTAGAACCCTTGCTGTCTACTGGAGTGGGAACTTGTCTCCTGAACAAGAGTTCACACAGTCCAGACAACTTGGTGGGAAGTTCTGAAGAAGAGACTACAGCAGAAACAACAATGGTGGGCAGGGGCACACCCTGACCAGACTTCTTCACTATGCGCACCTCTGACAAAGGTGGCCAAATGTGGCTTCTTAGGGGCCGCCAAGGTCCAGGTTCTGACCCTAACAACTCTGGTAATAGGCCTGATCAAAAATGTCAAAAGACACACTCACTGCTGAAACTGAAAAGACAAGTAAGAATTTATTGGGTAGACACGGGGGGGGGAGGGGCATCTCTAACAGATGGAGATA
The DNA here is from genome assembly GCA_019843815.1 of Montemys delectorum. Classification (NCBI taxonomy): domain Eukaryota; kingdom Metazoa; phylum Chordata; class Mammalia; order Rodentia; family Muridae; genus Montemys; species Montemys delectorum. The sequence goes on from JADRCD010216588.1 coordinate 2,317, forward strand.
TTTATGCAGGTGGGTGGACATGGTGAGGGGGGCATTTCTGACAGATGGAGCTATTTATGCAGGTAAAGGGTAGGGTGTGGTTGGCGAGACAAGAGGGCCAGTGCCCCAGGAACAGAGGTGAAAGGTGAGAGTGACCCCTGAGAGTACAGGGTGCCCCATTAGACACAGTGGCTTCCAAGAATACAGGGTACCCCACTAGATGCAGTGGCCCTCAAGAATACAGGGTGCCTCATTAGACACAGTGGCCCTCAAGAATACAGGGTGCCCCACTAGATGCAGTGGCCCTCAAGAATACAGGGTGCCTCATTAGATACAGTGGCTTCCAAGAATACAGGGTGCCCCACTAGATGCAGTGGCCCCCAAGAATACAGGGTGCCCCACTGGACTCAGTGGCCCTCAAGAATACAGGATGCCCTACTGGATGCAGTGGTCCCCAAGAATACAGGGTGCCCCACTGGACGCAGTGGCCCCCAAGAATACAAGATGTTCCACTAGACTGCTTGGGCTTGGGAGTGGCATCCAACTCTGAGCAAGGAGACAACAGTAGCAAATGACTTCACCATAGTTTTGTTTGTTGTTGCTTGTCTGTCTTTCCTTTGACTAAAAACTAGCATAAACTAAATAGCCTTGTAACTTACAATTCAGATTAACAAGGAAACTGAATGTAATTAGGTTTGGACTTTTTGCAATTGTGTGAAAATTACATCCAAGTATGCTCTCAAACTTTTAAGAAGTTTTCTAAGGAGGTAACAAGTCCAAAGAAGCTCTACTGTAAAGGGGCAGTGGTAATGTACAGGACAGGAAATGATCTAGATAGAGAAGTGATTTTCTGATCATTATGGACAGTATAACCAACGCTTATTATAGAAAAATAGTCCAAAATATTAATAGGCAAACTAGTTCTCTCAAGATCCACTAACTTCCTACACAGGAACATGCAGAGTGGAAGGAGGAACACTCAGGCACATGTATACAGACCCCCATCCCAGGCACATGTATACAGACCCTGCATGCCAGGCACATGTATACAGACCCCCATCCCAGGCACATGTATACAGACCCCCATCCCAGGCACATGTATATAGACCCTGCATGCCAGACACATGTATACAGACTACCCATCCCAGGCACATGTATACAGACCCTGCATGCCAAGCACATGTATACAGACTCCGCATCCCAGGCACATGTATACAGACTCTGCATGCCAGGCACATGTATACAAACCTTGCATCTCAGGAATGTACAAATCCTGCATCCCAGGCACACATATGCAGATCCACATCCCAAGCATGTGTGTGAAAATCCTGAGATGGGAAATACTTTGCTTGAGGACCTAGATGGAGGCTATGGGGATGGAGCGAAGAAGAGCAAAGCGAGGCCATGAGGATGACGGAAAGGTAGGCAGAGGTCTAGTGGGGAAATGTCCTTTACAGTCTCGCCTTTCCCTGGGGAAGCTTCTGCTCTTGGCAGACACTGGCAGTCAATGCAACTCCATCCCAGCCATAGTGTGCTCACTGGGTTCTCCCGCCACCCATTACCTTCTTTCTTTAATCCCCTTCGCAGATCTTCCTACACCATAACCATGTGGTGTCTGTTCTGTTTCTCCTGGCTGCTGGCTTCTCCCTCTCAGATCTCCCAGGGAGCTTTCCCACAGCCACAGGCACAGCCAAGGCTCATGGTTAGTGGCAACCGTCCACCTCTCTCCTAAGCCCTTTACACAAATATTCCACACCCTCTTGGGAACCTGCAATCTTTCCCTTAAAATCTGTTATGTTTCTTATATTACCAAACTGTTTTAAAAATGGGACCTCCAGCTGGGTGCGGTGGTGCACATCTTTAATCCCAGCACTTGGGAGATAGAGGCAGGTAGAGCTCTGAGTTCAAAGCCAGCCTGGTCTACAGATCAAATTCCAGAATAGCCAGGGCTACACACAGAAACCATGTGTCAAAAAAACAAACAAACAAACAAACAAACAAACAAAAAAAGGATGTCCTTAAATAAATAAACATGGATAAAAATAATAAAAGTAGGTGCCTTAGTCAATGTTTTATGCTGTGAAGAGATGCTATGACTACAGTAATTCTTTTAAAGAAAAACGTTTAATTGAAGCTGGCTTATAGTTCAGAAGTTTAGTCCATTATTATCATAACAAGGAGCCTGACACTACAAAGGCAGATGTGGTGCTAGAGAGATAGCTGAGAGTTCTGCATTCAGATTGGCAGGTAGTGGGAAGAGAGAGACACTGGGTCTGGCTTGAGCATTTGAAATCTCAAAGCCCACCCCCCACCCTCCACCCCTCGCCAATGGCCCACACATCTTCACTTGCAAGTATTCATTGCAGTGGGTCAGTGGTCTGCATCAAGATCTCTGACTTCTGGGACATCATCTCCTCCTGGTTATTGCCCTGTGTCATGGAGAGCCTGCAGCTTTGGATCGGCAGGACCAGCATGGGGTGGGGGTGGGGCATTCTTATTCAAACCACCATGGTAGGACTTGTATCCATCCAAATTTTTTTTAATTTGAAATTCTAAAAATGATTTTATGTGTATGGTTCTTTTGCTTGCAATAGGTGCCAGGAATTGAACCTGGGGCCTCTAGAAGAGTAGAAATGTTCTTAGGCACTGACCTATGTTTGCAGTCCCAATAGCCAGATTTTAAATATCATTATTTCCCTAACCCACTCCCAGATCTTCATTTCCTGTAACTGGCCAGTCACCAGCATCTTTCAGTTTTGTCTACTAAAAGTTGTTCAGAGTCCTCTCCGTACAGTACACTCCAGCCTGGTTCACAGCCTCCTTTTCCTTTAATTCCCCAAACACTTCCTGGCTCCCTGCTCTCCTAGTCACCCACTGTGGTGGTTTGAGTGAGACTGGCTCCCACAGGCTCATATATTTGAATTCTTTGTCACAAGGAAGTGAAACTGAAAGGATTAGGAGGTGTGTCCTTGTTGAAGGAAGTGTGTCATTGGGGCTGGGTTTTAAAATCTATGCCAGTCCTCCACCCTCCCCACCCCCCACCCCCCTACATACTTTCCCACAGATTAAAATTGTAGCTCTCAGCTGCTGCTCCTGTGCCTGCCTGTGCACTACGGTGCTCCCCACCATGATGACGACGATAATGGACTAAGTCTCTGAAACTGTAATCTAGCGCCAATTAAATGTTAACCTTTGTAAGTGTTGCTGCGGTCATGGCGTCTCTTCAGAGCAATAGAACAGTGAGTGACTAAGACGCTGTGCTTCCAGCCTCCCAAGGATCCACTTAACATGGGGGTCTATGGCTGCTCCAGGTGCTACTCTGTCATTGGTTCAAGTCTATCCTTGATTCAGCACAGTATTAAGTTTCCTTCAACATCCCTTTCACGGGATGGCCAAGACCCCACTTCATGAAGTCCTTTGAACAAGCATGCGTTTCTTTGCATCTGTGCTGAATAGGGCAAATGAGGAAGCCATTGTACCCATCTCTTTCAACCAAAGCTGCAGAGAACAGGTCTCATCCTTGCTAGGGACCACGCTGCCAAACGCTTACTCCTTGAATGTGTATGTATAAGTGCCTACTGCTCCCTAGGGGTCTAGGGACAGCAACAGATGGAACCAATTCCCAGTCCTCAGGGATCCCTCTGTGAGGGGACTCCGGCAGGTTGCCTATACACAGATTGCCTATATAGAAAGCACTCACAGTCTAGGGCTCCTCATGGACGTCTTTACATGAAATGAAAGACTCTTTATAAACCACTGTCTAAGCATCCGTCTGGAACAGTGTTCTGACTCATTTTTTCCTTTAAACAACACATATGGCGGTGACTAAGGCAGCCCGAGCCATGGCTTGACGGCCCCAATTACGGATCCTGTGGTTTTTAGGAAATCATAGCTCTTTGAACTAATAGAAAACTTTTTTATATACATGGAGATAAAGTCCCATCCAAGTAACCCAAGTGGAATTAACAATGTCATTTAGTTATATGTTTACAAAGTTATAGAAGATTAAAGATGCCTAAAGATACCTAGCCTGTCTGTTCCATACACAGCAACCCTCTCTGTTCTCCTGATGGTCAAGCCATAGCCCCACGTGCTGTTGCCCTGATGCCATCACACACTAAGACTCAATGGCCTTGAGCAGCTGCCTCTTATTGTTCACATGCTCTCCTCTGCTTAGAAATCAAGGTGTTCCCAAACCCTCTGAGCCACAGGACACTTCTCTTCCCTGGTCTCCCACACCCTTCGAACCTTTGCAACATGCCCTCACAGGAATCAGAGTGTGAGGACGAAGCGCCAGGCCGATTACTCACACTGGTGTTCCCAGGACCAGACACCAAAGTCACAACACATGCTTGTTAACTGAGTGGTTGTGAAATTCTAACTGAAAACTTACTCAGAAGAATTTAAAATGGACATATTACTAGAGAGCAAACTTTACCCAAGGCACAACTGATCACATTTCATCTCTGGCGAGTGTCTGTAACATCCCAAAATTTAAATTCTGAGTGTTAAGTCTGCCATCAAATTTACATTTCATCAGATCTTCGGTCCTGATGTGCCAGGGACGATCTGTTGGGCTGCCCTGGCATGGGCAGGGTTGACTTACTTTAGATCAACTGAAGTTAACTCAACAGCTGTTCTACCAATGTCCTCATCAATCACTCACCTTTTAAATGAGGGAGGAAAAAACTTTACAAGATTTTCATCCATTTAGTGTTGTTTTTAGATTGCTACCTGGATGCCTCTACCGCTCTCAAATAATAGTCTTTCTTCAGGGGACAATAAAACTAAGGAGAACAGAGGTGGAGGCCACATTCATAAGTCTTTCACTTGCTCTCAGGGGGTAAAATCTTAAAACATGGTCTTTGGAAATGAAAACTGAGCTCTCCCTAAATGCTAAAAAGCACCACCAGGTCACAGAATTTTGTCTTCACTCAGCAGATCGTCCCTGGCACATCAGGCTTGTGCTAAGGGCTATGGCAGAATTAGATGTTCCATGTTCTATTATGCATCTGATCCTCTTCCCCTTGTTACCCTGTGGCCCTGCAGATGACAGCTGGACACTCATGAGCCAAGGGGAGGTTTAATACTGGGAAAGAAGACAGGAAAGAAAAGTAAACAGAGAGAAGGAAGGAAGGGGAGAGGAGAGGAGGGGAAGGGAGGGCAGGGGAGGAAGAGAGGGGATGGCAGGGCAGGGGAGGGCAAGGTAAGGGAGGGAGGCCAAGGTAGGGGAGGGGAAGGGAAGGGAAAGGGAAGGGAGGGAAGAGGAGGACAGGGGAAGAGAGGAGAGGGCAGGGGAGGGGAGTGGAGGGCAGGACAGGAAAAGACAGGAAGCAAGAGCCAGAAAGGAGCAGAAGAATATGGTCTAAGGGATTCTGCATCACATGGGGGCCTGTCCAGACTGTCTCAGACTGGATCAGCTGGAGAGGAAGACAGAGTGCCCAGATAGGGTTAGGAAGCATAGCCTGCCCACTTTTCCTTGTAGAGTTTCTGTGTTCATCGTTTTATCTGTTAAGATCCAAGGGGAAGACCAAACAACTATTAAGGGTTCAAAACTAAGGAAAATGGGGCTGGAGAAAAGGTGATCCTCTTTCAGGGGATCTAAGTTCGATTCCCACACAGCAGCTCACTCACAGTCCTAGGGGATCCGACACCCTCTCTTCTAGCTTTTTAGGGGCACCAAGCATCCACATGGTGCACAGACACATGCAGAAGAAACATCCATATATAAAAATAAAATCTGCGGGGCGGGGGGGAAATCCTGAGGGAAGTTCATGTCAATGGAGAACTGGACACTCGGATGGCAGGGAAACTGCGAGGCTATGTGGGTAGATGCAGTGAGACATTGGCAGCAGTAGAAACTGTCCATCACTGCCCCATGCTGGGACAAGAGGAAGAAATGGGGTTATTGGAACTCAGCAGGTCAAGGTAATCCAGGGAGTAGAAAGCACAGCAGGGCTGTTCAGAAGGAATTAGAACAGACCGGAAGGGCAGGTGATAGCAATTCAAAGAAGGAAACCCCGCCCTCCCTTCAGGGACCCATTAACCACTTACTCCCAAGTGCCTCACCAAGAACCCCAAGCTCAATTTGGACTCTGTCTTTCTCGAGGTCAGCCACTCTGCAGCAAAGCAAGAAGAGACTGAGCATGTGTCTAAGGACATGCCTCACATGCATGACAGGAGAGGAGGGAGGGGGGCTTATCTGGGAGAGTGGCTCTGAGACAGTCTCACAGGGTCCAGAGGAGCCCCGAGAAGTGGCCTCGGAGCTGGAATGAAGGGCGGAGACCATCTGACCAAATGAAGGCTCAGAAAGAAGCAAAGAAAGAAAAGAACCAGAGTGGCGACTCAGTGTGCCCTTCGTCTGAAAGAGCTGTGGGGGAAGACGTCTGCGGCACGGCAGGAAGCACGTCCTGTTCATGGATGCTGTGGGGTTAGAGGTGGGTGGGGGTTCCTGGGCTGCCAAAGGCAGGGCTTCTCAGGGAGGGTCTCAGATGGGGACCTTTGGCTTTGGTCTTTGAATAGGGATTTAGCAAGCAGCTCGGGGAGGAGCCCTTCAAGGAAGCAGCACAGCCCTTCCACGCCCACCTCTCACAAGATGAGGAGGTGGCAGAGCTGGCTTGATCTTTGAAGAATAGCATCAACTGCTTTTGAGAAAACTTGACCTTCAATCTCAAAGCACCCCCATAGTCTCCAGAGTGTGAAATTCACAGGAAAAAATATACTCTGCTGTTTAAAGTACATCGTTGCTACACAGACCCAATGTCTATAATAAAACAAATTTTAGACTATCATGTAATACTTGTGTCTGTCATGCCTTTCTCCAAAGTACTGGAGCTTGCTAATTTTTTTTTGGTAAGACAAAGAAACATGACAATTTACGAACAAACAGCGTTTATCACTACGCTGGGGACAATATTCTTAAATTTTCCATTTGTAATGTAATAACTTAAGAAAGAAAAAGTATCCTTCTCTCCATTTTCTTGCAAACCAGAAAATTATGTTACAAAAAATAAATAAATCATCGTACTGTTTTTGTTTGTTTGTTTGTTTACCTCATTTGAGATGAGTGTTCCAGAAAGATCTATTGATATCAAGGATAACATGCTTGCAATGTATTCAATTGCCAAGTCAGTCAGATGTTCACAATTTCGTAAATTCAAGTAGTGTAAATTGGGGCAGCTGAAAGGAAAGCAGAGCGGCTTAACCTCCGTGCTCTCAGACACTGACAACACTGACTCATGCAAAACTCTGGGGAGAGCAGATGATGTGAGAGAAGGGATTCTCCTTTCCTCAACCTAATGTAAATTGACTGAGCTGTTTGCTATTGATACAGGGTCTTAGTCTATACCTTAGGCTGGCCTGGAATTCACTATGTAGCTCTAGGGTGGCCTTGAACTCGTGGCCGTCCTCTTGCCTCTGAAGTGCTGAGATTACAGGTGTGAAACCACCACAGCTGGCTACCATTTTGGTGTTATAGAGTTGGAGAGAAGGAAGGGAGATGAAAGTGTAAGACTTTCTACGATTCAAGGCTTCGCTTCGAGGTGACTTCTAACAATGCAAAGCATCTATCGCAATCACCATGGAAACACCAGGAGAATCCCAAAGCTGAGCCCCACCCTGAGCCTCTCAGATGGTTTGCAGCAGGAGCTCCTTCAGCTCAAGAGTAAATCAGTCGCCCAGAATAGTCCTCAGGACAGCCTGCAGCAAGGTTTATAAAGGGCCAGTGTCCTGGAGGAGCTCAGAGAAGTCACACCTATCTCCATATCCCTATCTCCATTTCAGAATTCGAGCTGGGGGGAAGTAAGAGGAAGCACCTCCGAGGTGATAGGAGGTTAGCCCGTCTAAGGCTTCAGGCTCAGGGCTTCTCCAGCTTCTGGGTATGCCTAGTGTGCTGGAGAGGGCATGGACTCTGAGACCTATCACTGACCACGCCTATAAGCAACATAACAGCTAAGGTAATAGGGTAGACGTTGCTTTTCCTACCGCTCCGACAGTCTGATGATAGAGGGATCTCCCAGCAGTGAGCAGTTCGTCAAGTTGAGCTCTCTTAGCTTCATACTCGCAGGACCATCAAAAAAATGCTTCAGGCCGGTATCACCAATCCTGTAGAAATGACAAGGGATTGTCACATATGACCTCATAGACAAACATGTAGGCTGGTGGTGACATGTGCTTCTACACCAGGGATAGCTCAAAGTAGGAAATATCCACATACTATTATTTTGTCAAATTTTAGAAACAAATTTGACTGCATAGCTCTTAATATAATAGAAAGTGGATTGATGATAATAATGGGAGGGATAGCCACAAGATGTTATTAGTGTCCATTTCTTTAATTAGGTGTCATGGTTATTAACAACAGGGAATGACTCTTTTTCCCAGTTTAAAATGGACTCTTAGCTTACCTGCAATTCCACTAGGCTCCTCCCAGGCACCTACGGATGACTTATGTCATCAGCATCTGCTACCATTGCTTGCCACTGCCAGGTGCTAGCCAGCCCCTTCCCCCCCCTTCCCCCTCCCCCTCCCTCTCCTTCCCTGCCCCGCTTCTTCTTCCCCCCCTCTTCCCACATATTCCTGGCCAGCCTCTCTTTCCTTCTTTCTGTCATTCTCTGTCCCCCTTCTCTGCCTATACCCCTTCTCCAGACCCTCATTCCCTTCCCTTCCCCCAAATAAAACCCCTGAATATCAGGTCTGTGCCATGGCATGATTTCTCAGGGCATACTTTGGCATGGGTCTGCCCTCACCCGCCACATTATATTTCATAACACTAAGGCGAAGGCATTTTAGAACAGAGAAAAGCAAGACTCAATCTCCTGCATGGATTTCTATGGCATTCAAGGTCCCCCTGTGGCCCTACTCACTCTGAAAAACAATATAATTTGCTCTTCCCCAACAACAATCAAATATGTCCATTCAAATATATTTCCAGTGCATACTTGTGCAGAATGGGCTGAGCCAGCTGAGCTGGTTTAGGGAGCATGTGAGTTACAGCAAAATTGGGCTCTCAAGTGAACTTTTAGGGGAAATCCTGTTTACTGTCGTGAGCCTATGCATAATTGGATATGTACATGATTAAAAACAAATGCATTATGGGAAAGGACATGTGCAGAAGGAAAATGTTATGGAACTTAATCAGAATAGAAAAATAGAAAACTCACAGCAACGCTTGGGCCCACCTTTCACAGTCTCGTCTTACCTTTGTGGAGAGAGCCTGGAGCACCCCAGATAATCAACATTTTTTGAATACCATGGAAGTTTTCTTACCTGATGCAGTTTGTCAAGTTCAACACCGTCAGTTGCTTCAACGATGAAAGTGACTTGAGGCTGCCGTCTGTCAGCCCCTTGCAGTCCACCATGTAAATGTGATTGATGCCTGGGTAGTTCCTGTCTATCGACTTAAAGCACGCGTCGGTAATTCTTTTGTTTCCTGTTAGAGGAAATACAAATACTATATCTAAATGTCCAGGAAATTTAAAAATAAAAATTTAAAAATTAAAAATAAGGATAAATTGAGTTCCTAGCATCACAGACCTTCAAATCGAATCTTTTTGAGGTCACAGGAGGAAAGAGCTTTGAAAGCACAGTCAGAGATGTGTGGTGAACCAATTAAAACCACCGATGAAATACGGGGACACTTCTCAACCAAAACCTTCACAAGAGGAGAGACAAGAGACAGGATTACTGAAGGAAACAGACGGCGGGCGAGGGGGCGGTGTCATCTCCTGTAATATTTTTGGATAAACATGCTGACAATTGTATTTTCCCAATTTTAAAGCAAATAGGGCTGTTTTCATATTTGATGAAATCAATATGCTCATGTTTCAATAATGAAAAGAAATGAAAATGAAATCATGTCTGGAGAGCATGAGCAAACATGAGGAAACGGAGTGCCGAGCCAGTCAGTCGGCAATTTGACATGGGGCATCAGATTTAAGCTAAGCAGAGCTGAGGCTAGATGGTAGTTGAGAGAATTATCACTGTGCTTTGGTTTTATCTTCATGAAGTACTGAAGCCTTCAAATGTTTTTTAAGATACATGCATGTGTGTATGTGTAAATATTTAAACGATTTCCTAGCTATTAATCAGTCCAAAGAAGTCGATTCACATTTTTCAATAGTTAAGGCTATTAGAATGTGTGCTCATGGGGCTGGAGAGATGGCTCAGCCGTTAAGAGCACTGACTGCTCTCCCGAAGGTCCTGAGTTCAAGTCTCAGCAACCACATGGTGGCTCACAACCATCCGTAATAAGATCTGGCACCCTTCTCGTGTGTCTGAAGACAGTTACAGTGTACTTAGATATAATGATAAATAAATCTTTAAAAAAAAAAAAAAAGAATGTGGGCTCATGTAAGTGAAGGGAAAGGCTCTCTCTTGATACCCACTTTTACACAGTTGTCCGTCAGAGTCGGCATGTCGTTGATGGTCAGGTGCATGATTCCCGTGCAGCTGTTGGCAATGTTCCTGAAGCCTTGGACTGAGATCTGGATCACAGAAAGAAAGCCATGGGAACGGGAATTAGCAGGCCGCTCATGGTTGCCACGTCACAGATGCATGAAATGAAAACCATGGGCTGAATGTGCTTGCTGTCAAGCCAAATAGCCCAGGTTCAAAACCCGGAGCTCACATGACAGAAGCTAGAACTGACTCCAGCGTTTAATATGAATGCAGCTACACAATGTTCAGCCTTTTGTACATAGCTGTTATATTCTGAACTCAGCAAGATCCACACAACTCATTCATTGCACATATGTGTGTGTGTGTGCGTGTACACACACATCAAATAAGTGTAATTTTTAAATAAATAAAATTGAATTAAAACCATAAAATAGGACTTGCATAACAGGAAGAATCCAGTCCTGATTTTTTTGTCATTAATTCATGTCCTAATGAAGTAAAGCTCACATGATATAGACAATGTTTTATAGTTGCCACCTGCATCACCACCAAAACACGTTCATAAGCCAAATGGAAACTATGAGCAACCAGGCACCTGATTGCCACGAACCCCTCCCCTTAGTCCCTGGTATCACTAACCTATTTTCTGCCTCTTTGGGCCAAATAATAACTATATGATAAATTACCTTAAAATAATTAGTTCTTTAGGATGAGGGAATACTTGGTACTCGGCTGTACCTGTGAGACTGAAGACATCAGGGCACAGATGGATGCCTGTGACATGCCATTTCCACAGTAGCAAGGCACAGAAAGTGAGAGTCACATCTACAGCAGACGTCTTCCAAGACCTTCAGAGACCTCACCCAGGGGAGTCCCAGCATTCTGCCACCAGAGCCTTACCTCCTGAAAGCCATGCCCTCAAAACGACCAGAGCTCATTTCAAATGTCACTTCTTCAGGCAGAGCCTGGACCCTTAACCCTACCAGGCTCCTCCTATACACACACAACATCATGTAACATCCTAAGCTGGTTTATGATTAGCTATAGAACCAATGCTAGGATTACATGTATGTTCGCCATACCCAGTTTCTAGCAGGCCACCACCCATGGCACCAGGTAAATAGATAATCAACAAATATGATTACATGATCAGACATGCAAATAGTTGAACAAATCCAGAGAATCCTCGTTGATACATGCTAATCAGCAAATTCTGACAACATTTAATCCAGGGGCTGAATACACAGAGTTGCCACTAAAGCTGTGACTTTGGATGTGAGTATATTGGGATAATCGAAGTAACTATTCTCACAGAGCGCAGGGTAGCCTTGGACTTACTTTATAGCTGATGATTTTGATCCTGTCACATCCTGGGTGCTGGGATTACATGTATGTCCACCATGCCCAGTTTATGCACTGCTTTTACACTGCTGGGGACTAAACCTGGAACTTTGTTAAGCTAGATTAAGCACTGAGCCAAGCACTCTACATCCTCAGAAGTAGAATCTAGAAATAGAATATTCTAAGGTCTAAAAAATATATGTATCTTGGGTCAGGAGTTCTTCTTGAGCAAAATTATCCTAAGAAGAGAGAGTTGCTGCTGAAATTTCTGTGCATACAAGGATAGAGTTGTGTAGGACGGATACACTGGAAGAGATGTGTTGTTGGGTTAGCTGGCCATCGTGTGAACATCAGCAAGTGTCTTTACACAAACTAAAATAGCTACAATATTAGTGTGCAATGTAACATCGTAAGATCACCATCTTCTATGCAGTCCCCTGCTGACCAAAGCATGTAACTGCATTCATTATCAATTATATAACAGTGACGAATGGACACGAAACTAAGATATTAGTAATTACAAACTGGTAACTCACAAACTATTAATATAGAGAATGCATTAGAAAAATAATTAAGATGATGGAATAGTTCAAAGGCTGGCTAACTTAAAACTTTCCTTTTGAAAATATTGTCCACAGGTGTGGTGGTTTAAATAGGTATGTCCTCCATAGACTCGCGTGTCTGACTGCTTAGCCACAGGGAGTGGTATTGTTAGGAGGCGTGGTCTTGTTGGAGAAAGTGTCACTATAGGGGTGGGCTTTGAGGTTATGTATGCTCAAGCTCCATCCAGTGTGGCACATAGTTTCCTTCTGTTGCCTGTGGATCAAAATGTAGAACCCTTGGCTCCTCCAGCACCAGGTCTGCCTGCACACCGCCATGCCTCCCACCACGATCTCAAGAACTAAACCTCTGAAACTGTAACCCAGCCCCAATTAAATGTTTGCTTTTATAAGAATTGCCTCGGTCATGGTGTCTCTTTACATCATTGGAAATCCTAACTAGAAAGACCACAGGGAAGCTGTTTCCGGGTGCTGCCTGGGAGCCTGTCAGAAGTATAGATCCACTTGGAATGGAAGCTGAACAAATTCCAAAATCTGTAGGTCACTTGCAAGTGCATCATTGTTAGAGAGATGTATAGTGTGAAAATATATTAGTGTTCTTCAGAGAAACTGAGATGGCTATCTAAATCTCTGAAGAGAAAGAGATTTACTTTAGGAAATCAGATTATAGCCGGGCAGTGGTGGCACATGCCTTTAATCCCAGCATTTGGGAAGCA
>JADRCD010216588.1:15410-34730 GCA_019843815.1 Montemys delectorum
GGGGCTTTGCCCCAGCGAAAGGAATTCTGCCTGAAGACTACAACATGGAGACTTTTCTTGATTTTTGATTCAAAATCATAATATCTACTCTCCCTAGAATTTCAGCTTCCTGTCTTTGGTTTCTAGAATTTGGACTAGCCAGCCCTTCGTATCCAGCAATCTGATTTCTTTTCCTTAAAACCAGCAAACAACAGCAACAAAAAAAAAAAAAAAAAAAAAAAAACCAAAACAAAGAAATAGAAATCATATCATGCATGGCGTGGTGGCACAGGCCTTTAATCCCAGCACTCAGAAGGCAGAGGCAGGTAGCCCTCTGTGAGTTCAAGGCCAGCCCGGTCTACATAGTTCTAGGAAATCCAGGGAGCTGTGTATATAAAGTGATCCAGTTTTGTTGTTTTTTGTTGTTGCTGTTGTTTGCTGGTTTTAAGGAAAAGAAATCAGATTGCTGGATACGAAGGGCTGGCTAGTCCGAATTCTAGAAACCAAAGACAGGAAGCTGAAATTCTAGGGAGAGTAGATATTATGATTTTGAATCAAAAATCAAGAAAAGTCTCCATGTTGTAGTCTTCAGGCAGAATTCCTTTCGCTGGGGCAAAGCCCCGCCTCCCTCTTGAGGCCGACTGTACCGCCATCGGAGTCCCCCCCCCCCCCCCCAGGCTCCCCCACGTGTAGCCCATGTATGAAGCAAAGGAGCCTAAATGCTAGGGAGGGGTTCTGTCTTTCTGATGCCTTAAACATGGTAAGAAGCACTGGGAGGTGGAGTGCTGGTCTTGGCTCCAGTGGCAAGAATCAGCTTAGTAGATAAAAAGGGAGGGAGAGCCATAAGAGGGGACATTTTGTATTGTTGCCGTGGATTCCTGAGGGAATTTTTCATGACCTCTTCCAGGAAAAGAAAAAAAAATGTCCATGGAGATGAATGAACGTGTAAACACATGTGAGGAAGAATGATTCAGGGCTTGGGGTCAGCAAGGTTGGGCTCCCTGGCCCTACCCCTCCCTCACACAGCAGTGGCTATAGAAGTGCTTGGCACACACTATGGTTTGACCCCTTATTGATCTTCTGGACACAAGAACTAGAGGTGGATGGACCTTGAGATTCTCCACAGTGCATTCCTCACAGGCAACTACAAAGAAGGCGTGGTGGCGGGCGGTGGTGTTGAGAGATGGATTCCTTACCGGGTCCCTCAGCTCTGAGCAGCGTCTGATCATGACTGGATGAGCCAGAGGAGCAAGTGAATGAAAGTTCGTCAGACAGTTGTCAATGTCTGGGCCAGAGCCCACCTCTTCCGTTAACCCCACAGGCGACAATGGCTGTTTTTAACAGTTCTGCCTTCACTCCCTCTGTCTCAGATCCTGGCACTGTTATATCAAGAAATGGTTTCTACAGAGCAAATAAACAGCCTTCCTTCCTCGTGTCTTGAAAACACATTCATGACAAGATTTCCTGAAAAGGGAGGAGAGGTGATTTATCCAGCAGCCCAGCTGGGGGACTCCTTGCACTGCAGCCAAAAGCTTTGGAGCTTCTGCCCCAAGGATTAGCCGCTGGAGAGTGGGGAGGAACCTCTGGGACTGGAGAGGAGGTCTCAGCTTTGTCCTGGCACCAGGATCTTAGTTCTCCACCAAGTTTATATTATGATATCCAAAAAGATGTTTGGCTAATGTTTTATGGCTCAAATATTTCTGCCAGAATCTTTTAGGCCAACCAATTATTAGCTGCTTTCTCTTTGCTGAAATAATGGAGTATAAATGTGAAACTGGAATATTTTTCCTTAAAATAAGGAGAAAATAGACACTATTTTACCATGTTCCAATCTGAGGTACCCTGTAGATTGGTGACTACGCTTTCTGTGTAACAACTGAAGATCTGATCTCTGCTTACTTGTGAGGTGGTGTGGGTGGCCCTCCTTTGCTGCTTAGGAAATTGGGGGAAATGGCCTCAGCATTGTGCTCCAAGCTCGTGTCCTAACAGACAGTCATGGCTGCTGACAGGGAGGAGATTCTCCCCAGCTGCTAATGGAGCAGTCCGTACACACGACAAGACGACAAGATGGTGCTGTGCATGGAGAACAAAGTGACCCATGTGAACGAAGGCTGGAGTGCTGAGTGCCAGGGAGAAGGTCCCAGCTTTTTCCCACTTTAAAATGGAGAAGATGGTGCACGGTTGGGTAAAGGAAGTGCTAGCCGCAGGTCCATTGTCTACTCCATTTCTATAACTGCATCTCTGGCTCAGTCTGCTTAGTAACGAAAAAAAATGATAAATGTGCAGGGTCAGACCCTCTGTGACAGACATATCCAGCCTGAGTAGCTGTGGTCCAAGTCGTGTTCCTGGACCACTTCCAGCTGTTTCTCTCAGTCTAGCAGCACTGTGGCCAATGACTCCTAAGTAATGTAATGACTTTGGTCAGACCCATATATCCTGCACAGCCTCTTGGTGACCTCAAAGGAGCATTGCTTAGCTAGAATGAATTACTGGAGAAGCAAGCAAAGATTCCCCCCAGACATGGTGGAACATTTTACTCCATGGTGTTGAGCTAAAGCCACAGCTCCCACTCTACCCTCTGTGGTACTTGCCAAACAGTTCCCTCTGAGGAACACAGGCAGGGTCTTAGCCGCAAACGTGTCTACACGAGACAACAGAAACCCGATACATATTATGGCCCAGCAAAGGGGTTTTAATAGAGCAAGTGAGCGCTGAATAAATTGTTTATCCAATGTCGATTATAACGAGGGATGTGTCAACTTGCCTAATTAAAAGATTGCCATAGGGGCTGGAGAGATGGCTTAACGGTTTAGAGCACCATCTGATCTTCTGAAGGACCTGAGTTCAAATCCCAGCAACCACATGGTGGCTCACAACCATATATAAAGATCTGATGCCCTCTTCTGGGGTTTCTAAAGACGGCTACTGTATACTTACATGTAATAAATAAATAAATCTTAAAAAAGATTGCCATATTTATCAAAACATTTGGATGGCAAGCTATTCTTAAAAATAGCTTTACTTTTCCGATGTGAGTGAGGAACTAGAACACAGTGGAGAGAGGCTTGCAGATGCCAGGAAGGCAAGCACGCTCGCCATCTGCATTTGCTCTCCAGTGACTCAGAGCTGTCATCAGCCAGAGAGAGGCTGGCCCATCTTGAACTTGTGTCATTGTTGTTGAGCACGCAGTTTCTTGTTGTTCTCCTCATCCAGTGGTCAAGTTAAGCACAGCTCCTGCTGTGTTACATGGATACCCCTCTCCTTAATGGTTGACAGAGTCAAACATGGTTCTTCTTCTTTCTTACAGCATACTGATGCTCAGAGACTCTTGACTCATCAACACTTATCAAGCTACAGAGTAGCTTCTAGCTAGAGCTTAGGCCTCTGTTTTATTCTTGTCCAAAGACCAAAACAGAGCTTCTGAATAGCTTGTGGAACTCTGTGTGGGAGTCACTTCCCATGGTAAGGAATGGAAGAGATACAACAGTTAGTAGGGTGTTCAAATGTATGAAACTGCTTCAAACTTCTTTTTGTTCAGGAATGGGAAACAAGAGCTGAGTCCCCTGAGTCTTGTTACTTATCCGATCCAAGAATTGCTGCCAGATGTTTCATTTTTACTAATCTAATTTTCTGTCCTTTATACATTTTCTTGAAAGAACCTTAAACAGTAGATGTTAAGTCTGTATTTCTTCTCTTTCCTTTCCTTTTCACTATGGCCAAGACAGTTGTATGAAACAAGGAATCCTATGACCACCATTCAAATGTGACACGTCTGATTTAGGGGAAAAATGAAAAGGTTTTTATAATCCTGTATTTTTTTTTCCATACAATGGATCTGTAGTTCTGGAAGGACTAGGTTAAACATTCTCCTAAGAGCTGAGCCGTGACAAAGAATGGCACCATGGTTTTTGTCTTACAGTTCTCCTAGAAGCCAGTTCTCTCTACCAAATAACACCTAAGACCATATGGGTATTCTTTTTGAAATCCAAAATGCAACTTAAAAAAAATTATAATCCAAATATCACTTTGAGTTTTATCATGCTAGGTTCGTGCTTAAGTGCCTGGTCTCCAGTATCACATGGACCAAGGGTCTCATCTACAAATTATCTATGTGATCTTAGCATCAGTTTCTGTGCTATGTGAAGCTGGCTCATGCCACTTATGAAAGCAAGGTAAATTTGATTGTTTTTTAAAAATAGTATTTTGTTTGTTTTGTTGTTGGCAGTGGTTTTTTGTTTTTTTTGCTGTTGTTTATTTTTTGTTTTGTTTTGTTTATTTTTGAGATAGGGTTTCTCTGTGTAGCAGAGCCTAGCTGTCCTGGACTACCTTTTTAAGACAAGGGTGGTCTCGAACTCACAGAACTCCCACTGCCTCTACCTCCTGAGTGCTGGAACTAAAGGTGTATACTACAATGCATGGCTGAAAAATGGTTGGTAAGACTTACATTTTCAGTAATTCTACAAGCTGTTAAACACAGGTATTTAAAATATATTAAATTTACAATTTTAAAGTATATTAAATACAAAGGTAGTGTATACTTATTACTCCTCGTTGTTTTTGCTAGATATTGCCATTTTACAATGACATTATCATTGGCATCTCTCTTTCCAGCTCCCTTCCCAATACTCTCCCA
Source organism: Montemys delectorum (assembly GCA_019843815.1). Classification (NCBI taxonomy): domain Eukaryota; kingdom Metazoa; phylum Chordata; class Mammalia; order Rodentia; family Muridae; genus Montemys; species Montemys delectorum. The sequence goes on from JADRCD010216588.1 coordinate 20,023, forward strand.
CTGGCAACTGAAAATAGGTTACTGTGAGAATATTTACACCACAGAATTCAGCCAATATGAACAAGCATAGCGTTCCCCAACTGTGTGATTTGAATGAGAATGGTCCCATTGGCTCATATGTTTGAAGACTTGGTCTTCAATTGCTGGAACTATTTGGGAAGGATTGGAAGGTGTGGTCTTGTTCCACAATTGTGTCATAGGGGAAGGGCTTTGAGGTTTCAAAACATTTGAACAATCCCCAGTGTTTCCTCTCCTTGCCTCCTGCTTGTGGATCGAGATATAAGCTCTCACTTGTTCCTATAATGGTACCTTTGCTTGGCCATCATGGATTCTAACTCTCTGAAACCATAAACCCAATCAAACATTTTCTTTTATATATTGCCTTGGTCATGGTGTTTTATCACAGCAATACAAAAGTAACTAATACAAAAATTAGATGGTTTAAGAAGAACTTAATGATCCATTGAGGAGGCTCCTAGAAGGCAGTTGTACTGAGGACAGTGTGGACTATCCCATACTAGTCCCTTATGGACTAGACCCAGCCCAAAAGATTACAGAGGGGACAATACCAGCAACCAGGCTTGGTATTTTGTCCAAAAGTGTGGCTACTTTCTGTCCTTGTCCTAAGACTAAATATAAAAGAAATGGGCTAATTTCTTTGGTGTAAGAGATTTCAAGCTTAATATTAACTCTGTAGTGTCATTATAAATAATCATTCCTATGTAGGTCTACAATGCATAAGAGCAAGTAGAACAACAATAACAACAACAAATACAAAATTCACAATTTGAAAAGGAAAATGGCACCAGGAAATGTTATGTTGGAGCCAAGGCTTATGCTGAAAGAGATGATGAAATCGAGGGGTGTCCTTGTCCAAACTGGGATAAAAGGAAGGTACCTCATTGCTTTCTGCTGCACAAAAAGGAGGAGGAGGAAGGAGAAAGAGAAAGAGGAAGGGGGGGAGGAGAAAAGAAAAGAGACAGAGACTGAGAGACAAGCCAGAAGGAAATTCATTCATGGTCTTGCTTTGCTGGGGCAGCAACCTCCGTTATACTTGGTTAGTATGTCTATTCCTGGACATGCCCACAAGGTATCATCTCTCCTCGACCACAAGCCTCAGGAGTAAGGAAAACCTTCCATGATTTCGGTCTCTCTGAAATGCTGGAGTTGCTGAGAACTGAAGTGATCATGCAATCTTCCAGCTTGTAGTGAGTTCCTTTAGCCTTCGTGGGCCCCACAACGATTTAACAGTGTGAGAACTCTGGATAAACCATTACTGAGTCTCTTTTGAACACTTCTGGGATATTTGTTGATTTGTGTGATATGTTTGAAAGATGATTTTAAAGATGCTTTCATTTTAGTATTTCATCATCTCTAAGATCTTCTCTGATTTAGATTTGTAGAGAGGTCAGACTAGCCTGCCCCAAGAAGAAAGATTTCTTTTAGCAGCAGACTGAATGCTCAGCTAACTTCCAGGCCCCATGAGCCTCCTCCACTTGAAGTACCTGGCTGGCCACAGCTGGCCACAGCTAGTCACAGCTGGAAGCTGTAGTTTTCATCACTGATTCATCAGATATTGATGAAAAATTTACTTTGGGGTCACAAGTACTGTACTAAGAATGTGAGGATGCAGCCAAATACTGTAAAACCCCTGCCACCAGGGAGCTCCCAGCAGTGGCGGAAGCAGGAGAGTAAGCATAACATTGGATAAATAGAGGTGCATGAGGCTACACATGGAGTGAGGTACACATGGAGAGGCCTTAGACCATGAGGGGGTGGGGCAAAGGAAGGAAGGTCAGCTCAGCTTTCTAGAGAAGGTTCTGATTGGACAGCATCTTGAGTTCAGGCTCATTGTGACTGGAGACAGGGCTGTATGGAGGTGTTTAGTCTATAGGGCCACTGTTGTCTGGGGAATCCTTGCAGAAATACTGCTCAGATAAAGGATAAAGGGAAGGAAAAATCAGAGAAACACTGGCCTCCCAACTGGCACTTTTCCATGCACAGAAGGACAAATTTGTCCTTTAGAACTCCTAATCTACACATATTTTCCATTTTGATATTTTGACAGAACTGAGGGCCATATCTGCAAGGGTTCTGAAATGAACCCGGAACCCAAGTGGAACTCTCCGAAGCCTGTTACTTAGTCACTTGTTAGTCATTTACGGGATATTTGAGAAAGACTTGGAGGAAGTTAACCTTACAGATATCTGCAGAAACAGCCTTCTAGGCAGAAAGAACAGCCAGTGCAAAGCCCAGAGGCCCAGAGCTCATGTGGTCAATGCAGTGTGGTTGGGGCAGAATTGGCAAGATGGACAGTCGGAGAGATGATGTCAGAGAGGCAACTGGAGGACAAAGCAATTTCACGGGGCTTTCAGATCCTTCCAGGGCTTTGCTTCATCAAGTTGGTAAGAAACCTTGCCAGCTGTTCAAGTAGAGGAAGAACACTGGCGTGGGTTTTTAAAAGACACTGTGCTGAGAACAGCCATGTAGGAGGCAGGGGTGAAAATAGCTGGGAGGAAGAACAGCCTGAGGCCCAGGGAAGAGTGGCAGGCCCTTGCAAACGTGGTGGAGTCAGTCAGAGGCTGGGTGGATTCTACAGTTAGTGAATTGGACTTCACGGCAGTCACAGGGGGAAGAGTAAGGATGTTTGGCAGGTCGGCAGTAACAAAAGAGCACAAGCAACGTAGATTAAACAGCAGAACGCATCCTTTCGCAGTTCTAGAGGCTGAAGTTTGAACCAAAGTATCAGCAGGTTCAGTCCCTCTCCTCTGAGGCCACTCCAGTTCTCTTGGCCTACTGGTGACTCTCTTCATCTTCCTGTCTGTGTGTCTGTACCAACCTTTTCATTTCTTAGAGGGACGAAGCTGGTCATACTAGACCAGGGCCCGCCCCTAATGACTTCATTCTGACAATGTTTACAATGCTACTGCTCCCAGATAAAGCATTTTCTGGGGGTGCTTGTGGTTGGGGCTTCAATATATGCATTTACTGGTCACCTAATCCAATCTGTAACAAATGGACACCAACATTCTAGCCTAAATAGCTAGAGAGAGCTGCCACTGACTCAGATAAGGGAGGCCAAGGCACAGCGAGGTATTACTTTTAGGGCAGAAGTATTTTCCTTAGGATAGAAGAATCCCAGCCTTAGCTCTTACCTTAGCTCTTGCCTATAATCTTGACATTTAAGAGGGTAAGGCAGAAAGGTTTCCATGGATTCAGGGATAGCCTGAGCTACAGAGTAAGCCTCTGACTCAAAAAGCAAAATAAGTAAATGGATTATGAGTATAAAATTTGGCAGAAAACTAGATCTGAGACATTATTTCATATATAATATATATATATATATAGAACTTTATAGATACAAAACTATAAATAGTATGTGTGTATAGAATATATATATGTAAAATATCTGCCTGCATATACTTGTAAAATATAAAGTTATAAATGAGGTCAGCAAGACCATAGGCAAGGCCTGAGAAGGAATGGGGAGCCAGAGCTGGACCCTGAGACCCTTAGTGACCGTGGTGTCAAGGAAGAGAAAGTGCCTTAGTTGGGAACTATTGTCAAGAGTGAGCTCAACAGCACAGCATCGCATCTGAGCATTAGGATGAACATGCATGGAACCAGACCCTAAGAATCCATGGCTTCGTGGAGATGTAGGAATCAGATGATGTCATGAGCTTGCTTGGAGGGAGGTTGGCAGCAGGATAAAGGTTATAAGTCAAACGAGAGAGCCATGTGCAGATGGGGGAAGAAAGTTGCCAGGAACTGAGGAATGGGATTAAATCAGCTCTTGATATCTGAGTTCCAAAATAAGCAAACTAAAGGAAAATAAATTTAATATGAATTAAAAATAGAAATCCTTGGTTATGTTTCTTCCCTTGGGTATTTTTTTTTTCTTCAGTGCACAAAGTTACAGAGGAAACAGCAATTTAAAATTCCTCTTCCTGGTTCCTTTTAAAGAAATAGAAATCCCATATTGATTTCTGACAGTTTGATAAGAGTCCCTGAGGTGACATGAATTGCATGAAACCTTCCTGCCACGGGGGAAGCAAAAGTCTGAAATATTTACTGTCAAATTCTACTTAACAAAGAAACCCGCTCTTCCCCCAGCCTCCCATATGATGCTTTAATGATAGTGTCACTATGAGAATAGATGACACGGGTGAGCATACAGAGTAGCTAGGAGGACCCTTCGCTTCAGCTTCGCTGCAGAAACCACATCTCTGGCTCTTCTAGGGGGAAAAAGGTCACTGGGATTGGCCCGATCCATTCCAGAACATTAGCAATAGCAACTAAAGCTAACATTTGTATACCTGGTGAGCAGTCTTTGACTCCTATTTATATTCTCAACAGGAACATACTGCAATACGCTTAAAAACATATACATGGCTGTTCATGGGGACTTGCATACTTTTCTGCTTGCATGTTATATTTTGGAAAAACTTAGCACACATTCATAGGCACATACACATGCATTCGCATGTATACATGCACGGGCACACTCACAGGCATAGCATGCATATCTGTACACATATGTTCACAGGCACATGCACATACACATGCTCACACACACATGTACATGTACACGCATGTGCACACACATTCACAGGCATATCCACAAACACATGTATGTGCACGAGCACAGCCATTAGAGAAATTCCTCTATTTATCCAGTCCAAGCTCAGCACCAGCAAGGCAGGAGTGAATTCAGTTCGCTTCTAAGTACTGGGGATCACTTTGTGGTCTGTCGCTTCGCCAGTTCCTCCTCTCCTATCTGTGACCAAACACCTAACAAGAAACTACTTCACAGAGGAAAGGTTCCTTTCAACTTATCCTGGTGGGGAAGGTGGGCGGCAGGCCACTCAGTGGCACCAGTGAATGTGACAGCTGCTTGCTCACATTTCAGTGGCAGCCACTATGGGACATAAGCAGACGGGGCTATAGACACCTGAATGCCCACTGCACTTTACCCTCAGAGACCCACTTCCTCCAGCAAGGCCCTGTCTCCCAAAGATTCCACAACCTTCTAAAACAGTGGCTACCAGCCAGAAACTCAGCATTCAGACACATGCGCCTGGGGCAGGCATTTGTCACCCAAATAGTTGCAGTCACAAATATGCTCAAAGCAAATTTAAGAAGGTGAGCATGTGCTGAGCCATGTAAAACCTCGCAATGTTCTCTCTTCAGCCTTGGAAACAGCTTTGTTAAATAGACATTTTTTCTTTTACCAAAAGAAAACCCTGTATTCAGGCTCAAAATACAATGAGTTTGGTAGCTTCTTTGATAATGCCACCTTAAAACAGTGTCATTGAACAAATACTTAAGCGCCTCTGGTGGCCCTGTAGAGATAGCGTCTGTAAATGAAGATTCCTGGAAAGAAGCTGTGTCTACAGAGGCTCACTGACTGGCACTTCAGTGACATGGAAACGTTGGGGGTGTTGCAGGTCAGTAACATGGAAAGGTTAGGGTGTTGCAAGTCCAGAGCCCAATTACAATCTCTCTTGGACTATCTTAGCCCCATAAAGAGCCATCCCTTGCCCACCTCTGTGTCAGACCTAACATCCTGATAAACAAATAAAAACTCTGTCACTGTATTAACTTAACAAACCCCTATTCTCCACTGATCACCAGGCCATCAGATAGCGCCTGAAGCCTAAGGCTGAGGATTCCTGTGGTTCCCACCAGTGCACTTGAGAAGAGGTTTGGGGTGAGCCTCTTCTGTTACGTACAGACATCAGTAAACACCTCTGACATCTCTGACATCGCAACACTGATCTGAAGGTAACCCAAATCTGGGCTTCTGGGCCAAAATCACTAATATATATATATATATATATATGACAATAATAAGTACATGTTGATAGTTAAGTATAAGCTGATGACCTTTGTGAGATATTGTCTTAGGGTTTCATTGTTGTGAAGAGACACCATGACCAAGGCAACTCTTACAAAGGCAAACATTTCATTGGGGCTGGCTTACAGTTCAGAGGTTCAGTCCATGGTCATCATGGTGGGGAAGCATGGCAGCATGCAGGCAGACCTGGTGCTGGAGAAGGAGCTGAGAGTTCTACATCTTGATCTGCAGGTCGCAGAAGGGGACCATGTTCCACACTGGGCATAGCCTGAGCATAGGAGACCTCAAAGCCCACCTCCACAATGACACACTTCCTCCAGCAAGACCACACCTACTCCAACAAAGTCACACCTTCTAATGGTAACGTTCCCTAAGGCCAAGCATTCAAACACATGAGTCTATGGGGACCATACCTACCACAAACTACCACAAATGTGGACAGTCTTAAAAATACCTATGTTCCTTCACCATTATATTTCTAGAAGTTTATGACATGAGCACAGATATGGCTGTAAGGGCTTTCACTACAAGCTTTATGGTTGTAAATTTTGACAGGCTAATGACGAATGATTAGTGAACAAATAAAAATGTTACAGAACACTAGATGGCTTCTAACATTTACCACTGAATATTTCATGGCAGGAAAGCACGCGTACAAGCACACTTTTAAATATGATTATAGGTCAAAATGTTTATAACTTTAAAATGATGATTTAAATGGCAAGGCAAGGCTAGAAACTTGCCCAGGCTAGTCAAAGGAACAGCAGTCTCCCCATGACGGGTACTGGCTGTGACGGGAGACTTTTTAGTGAAAAAGCTAAGTAGAGTCCTCATCTCTGCCACACCAAGGAAGACAGCAGGCAGGTGCATGGACAATGCACCTAGACCGTTTATCCAATCCCCAGTGAATGAAGACTATTTCTAAACATATGGAATGCAATTATTCTCCACTGGAGTTCTCCACTATATATTTATTTATTTTTCTAACACGTATGGCTACAATCTGTGGCAAGATTTTCCCTGTCCAATTGATTTAAATATTAGTGCAGCAGGAGGCCTATGATTGGATGGGGAAAAGGAAGGCGGAGCAAAGAGTGCCAGGGACAGAGGCGGAGGAGACAGGTAGAGGAGAAGGAAGCAGTATAGAGGACGAACAGGAGGATTCAGGTTCAGTGTGGCTCTAAATAGCCACAGGTAGCAATAATATCATACAGGGACAGAATAATTGGGGTAACTTGTGTAATCTAGGTGGGCAGCTTGTGCCATTATCAACTTGGCTCTGAAATTATTGTGTGGGCATCTAATGAATTGAGAATTTATTGTTAGATAAATCTGAATGGCTAATTATAAGCGTCAAGAGTTTTGATTTACTGGGTTACTGGGAATTTTGACAGCTAACTGTGAGGTGGGTGGTCATTGCATGGGGCTGGCGTGGCAGTGACCTGCCAAGGGAACTTTGGAGCTCTGGGCCAGAGAGTCTGCCTAGATGAGAACACCCTGCTGGAGCCATGTGGCCCACCGGTGCCCACCATAGTGCAGGAACTTGCTGTTCTTTTTAATATTTCCTGCAACAACAAGCCTTTCTCAATACTCTTTTTGGATGGAGTGGCCACATTTATTCAGCAGACACCTGGCAAACACCAGTGAAAACCACTCAGGTCTAAGCCCCTGCTCAAGATCTTTTGATCTTTTTGTTTTACTGGGATATTTACTTTTGGTACATATTCACATATAACTTCCTAGAGCAAAATTCCAAACAAGAAACATATTCCAGTTCCCACAACAGTCCTAGTTGATTTTTCTTTTTTGTTTTTTGTTTTTCGAGACAGGGTTTTTCTCTGTATAGCCCTGGCTGTCCTAGAACTCACTCTGTAGACTAGGCTGGCCTTGAACTCAGAAATCCGCCTGCCTCTGCTTCCAAGTGCTGGGATTAAAGGCGTGCGCCACCAACGCCCAGCCAGATTTTTCTATTATTATTAACTTGGCACAAGATAGAAAAGAGAATCACAGTTAAGAAAATGCCTCTATAAGATGGGGCAGTAGGCCAGCTTGTGGGGCATTTTCTTAATTCAGTGATTAATGGGGGCAGGGCCCAGCCCATCATGGGTAGTGCCATCCCTGGACTGGATTCTATAAGAAGGCAAACTGAGCAAGCTATGAGGAGCAAGTCAGTAAGCAGCATCCCTCCATGGCCTCTGCACCAGCTCCTGCCTCTAGGTTCCTGCCCTGGCTTCCCTCAATGGTTGACCATGCTGTGGATCTATAAACTAAGATAAACCCTTCTTTTCCAAAGTTACTTTTGGTTATGGTGTTTTATCATAGCAATAGAACCTCTTCCTAACAGAGGAAAACATTAAGACAGTGGGTTACCAGATTCCTTATTTGAAATCAAGCTGAGGTGGCAGATATGCAGGCCTACCGCTGAGGGTTAAAGCAGCTGCTTAGACTCATAGACATGAAGCTTGTAGTGTTCTTTGCAAAGCTGTATTGCTACTCCCCCTAAAATCTGCACTTGGTAAGTGGTCCCTTTCTCACTCCCAGAAGGTAGGATGACACTCTGATTCAATTGCCCAATTCCTAGTGCCTGACATCAAGAATTAATCCAATTTCTTGGATTCTCAACCAAATAGAAATAGAGAAAGGACAAATAAAAGAAGCAAACACGTGTGACTTGAAGTTTACAAAATAAGGAAAGTTAGAGAGTTTCTAATTCTTGTGTGTATGTGTCTTTGTGCTTACATCTGTGTTCATAATGTGAACATGTATGCATGTACATGTGTTTGAATGTGTTTGAGAGTCTATATTTGCGTGCATGCTGTGTACTTGTGTGTACATGTGTGCATATATGAATGTGTACAATTGTGTTCATGTATGTACATGTAGACATGTTCATGTGTGTGTGTGTGTGTGTGTGTGCATGTATGAGTATATACAGGAATGAGTGTGTTTGTCTGTGAGCATGTTCATGTGTGTACATGTATGGGGCATGAACGCGTTTGTGTTTGTGTGTGTGTATACACAAATCTATGTGTGTTATTCTGTGTTGCGGTCACAATATGCACCCACACAGCAGCTAAGAACGAGGACGGAAGGCCCACCGTGGGAGGCTTTTTAAGAGTCAGGGTGAGCTATGGAAAAAGAACTAGAACACTTACTGTTAGGGAGTTGGGCTGAAGGGATTTTTTTGAGCATGAAAAGTTATCTCTGTATTTAGAAATACTTTTCTCTGTGAGAGGAGGGTCTCTGTTTCCTAGGGTCTCATCTGAGGTAGTGCTCTACCCTCCCACAGAAACCAGGTGCGTATCACATGACCTACACCATAGGCTTCTAGGAAAGACTGGCCAGTTTATTCCACCACCTGGAACTTTGGTACATGGGCACAAAACCTCACAACGAACCCACTGTGTGAAGTGATGTCTCATCAAACACAAAATCAGCTCAATCATTGGGAGCTACAGCTATCTGGTTGTGGTTAGACACTCGTTTTAGCCAGCTCTCAGCTGTGTGGTATTATAAAGAACATGGTACATTACCAAGGACAACAATATCTAGACATACGCAGAGATGTGGGAGAAAAACAATCACAGGAAGAATAGCTTAAGTCTATGGAGACCATGGGTAACAGAAGGAACTGTGGAAGAGGCAGCGAGTGCATCACAAGGCTATACACTTTACATGGCTCCCTGCCCAACTTCCCCAATCGCTGTCCCTTCTTCATCCTCAAACATTTTCCCACCCGGATCTCACATCTTTGTGGTATTTAACATATGTGTGTAATGCAGTTTTAAACATTTACAGTCCTTGTTGTGGGACTTCTCTTTCTCACATTTATTGCTTGTAGCATTTTACCCAGGGGACCTAACTGGGGACCTAACTGCCTTGTCAGGAATCCTGTGTACCCCACCCCATTTATTTGTATCTTAGTGGCTCTGTAAAGTTTTGGAGATTTGGACTCTGCCTTCAAACTGTTCTCAGAAGTGGTCCGTTTCATCATCCAATGAGCTCTGCCTGTTTGTTGATGTGACACGCCTGTGGACAGAAGCCAGGCGCCTATAGTAGCAATCCTGGAGAAAATTGAAGCAGCTGTGGCCATGTAATTTAAAACCTCAGCAGAGTGTTCTGTGCTCCATGCACAGCCTTAGTGCAACATGAGGGCTGGATGCAGCTGGCTCCCGAGAGGACGTCCTTGCCTGCTGCAGGGCAGAACAGACTGAGACTGGGAGGCAAACCTGGGTGCAGCCGGAGAGGTCCAGATAGATGAGCTTGTGGCATCCGTTCCCCAAGTTCAGGTACTGTAAGCCTTTGTCCGTGAACTTTCGGCAGTAAGCCAGACTGAGGTTCTGTAAGTTGTGGAAGTACCTGGAGCAATGGGGCAGAGACGGGAGGAGGGAAAGTTAAATACTTAGCTTTTCTCAAGTCTTTCTTGAGCCACTCCAACAAAGAGACCGAAAGCTGTATTCATTCTACGCTCTCCTTGCAGATGTTCAGCAGTTTAACAACTTCTGTCTCTCTTCCTGTTACATGAAGGGGGGTTCGCGATAGACAAGATAATGCATGGCTGCATTTCAAAGGGAAAGAGAGAATATCTGACGAGGGTTTTGCAAAACTTGATGGGATAAGACTTTTCTTGGCTGGAGGGTAAGAGAAGCCTCGCATGCATATTATTTGAAAGTTTGTTGCTGAAACCCAAGTTAGAGTTTACTCTCTAGTTTTTAGCTCTTGCCTTTGCCAAACTACTATGTGAACTGTTGAGAAAGGTAAACATTTCGGAAACATTTTACGGAAAGTAGCTGTCCCATCATGGTGAGGAGTCAGGGTAGAAAGAAGACAAAACCTTACGCTGCAGGCTCCTAAAATGGGTCTGATAGGAAAATGACTTAAACCCAGAGATTCCGACGTGCATAGCTTTGTGAATAATGGTGTCCTTAGGGTAATTAAACATAACAGTTCAGACTGATAGGCACTCAGGACTTAAACATGGGCTAAGTATAGTGAGTAGCTAAGTGAGCAACACTTGAGACAAATAAAACTTACACAGGAGACTGTCCATCTCACTGGAGTTGAGACAGGAAAGATCCCATTACCACAATGACCAAAATGAGAGCTTCCGGAAGAAAGGGGGCTGGAGGGGGTTAGCATGAGTCCGTTCGACCACCTAAGGGCTAGCATTTTCAGGACACTCTGCGGACTAGCTTCTAAGCCCTCCTCAGCATGGCATTCTTTAAAGTTGTAAGGATTCTTGCTGCCTGCTCATGCAATAACTACCAATATGCTCTTAGCTTGGAGTCTGCAACAGCCTAGCGGCCAATGAGTACTCTAGAAGTAGGGAGGAAAATGCCCCTCTCCCTCTTGTGAAGCTTGCAGTGCAAGTTTATCTATGCATAAATAGGAAATAAGATATGCAAACATTGTCCATAGGTTAGATTTAGCCCTAAACTCGAAAATCAAGTCTATATGATTTAACGGTTTGATTCCATGGTGAATTACTGATTGAGAACACACGTTCTCCTCTGGGAATGGCTGTGTGCATGAGATTCCACAGAAGAGCCAAAGAAGCTTTTGGACCACAGCGGCAGTGGGCTGGACCTGGAAAGAGAGACCTCTCTAGCATCCAAAGATATGCCCCCTCCCCTCAGCCCCACAGTGGACTGAGAAACGCTTTCTCTTTCTCTCTCTTGAGCTGAGCTTAGTGTGTCAGTTCTAATAACATTGCTTTAACGTAGAGTTAGGGGATGTAAGGCAGACAGTACATACCATGAAAAATACACAAGAATTTGGACTCTGACCTAACAGACTTAGAATCAGAGCCTTGATGCTTACTACAACTTCCCTATGCCAGTGCAGATTCCTTTCCTGGATGCTAAGTGAAGACAGTAATAGTCTTTTGTTTAGGAGTTCCCCTTTGGACCCCCCACCCCCACCCTTAGCAAACTCTGGAGCCTAAGGCTTTTCTGACCTTCAGTTTTCTTATCTGTCATGGATTTAATCCCATCCACTCTTGCCTTTGAGAAAGGTGAAAAATTAAATGAGTATTCAGATCTAACAGTATCACCAGGAGGGTGATTTTCAATCATGGAAAACAGCAGAGGCACAGCATACTTTGAGAGTTTTTTCTTGTTATTATTACTGCTACTGCTACTACCAAAATAATAATAAACTGCTCTTATATTTAAGTGTGTGTGCATGCATGTTTGTGTGTGTGTGTGTGTGTGTGTGTGTGTGTGTGTGTCTGCCTGTCTGTCTGTGTGTGCAAGCAGGCATACCTGTGTGTTTCTCAGTATGTGTTTATTTGTATGTGTGCATACATGTCTGTGTGTGTGTGTACTCACTCATACACATCCCTGCAACCCACACATGTCAGAGGACAGGCTTAAATGCTATTCCTAAGAATGATGTCCACCTTGTTTTTTGAGACAGTGTCCCTTACTGCCAAGCATGCTAGCCAACTGGGCAGCAAGCCCAGAGAATCCGCCTCTCTGCCTCCCTAGGATTACAAAGTCAAGGACCACAACTGGCTTTTTTCTTTTTTTTTACATAGTTTCTGGCAGCCCAAACTCAGGTCTTAGGCTTGCAAAATAAGCACTTTATCAACTGAGCTATTATCCCAGGCCAACATCGTCATTGCTTTTATGGAGTTTGCACTGTCTATTTCCATTTAATGAGGTAGATCTTTGTCTGGAAAAGTTTGGAGGTCATCACATGAGGTCTATACCTTGCCCAAACCTATCATTCTACCTGCTTAAATTCTATATGATCAGCTAGTAAATCTCCAAAATTAGAATTAAGTAAGGGACTACTTAACTATTCTTATAATGCAGACACTTTTGCTACTCTGTAAGGTCTATAGATCCTTTTAGCATAATATTTTAAAAATATTTTATGTGTATGTGTATCTGTCTGTCTGTCTGTCTGTAATTGCCTCAGCACTCAGGTGGAGGTCAGAGGACAACTTTAAGGAGTGGGTTCTTTCTTCCTACCATGAACTACCAGGATCCCTGGGTTTGAACTCGGGTGGCACGGGTATCTTTGCTTACTGAGCCATCCTTTGTGCCCCCCCTGTACTTCAGTTAAAGCTTAGCTGATGGAGGATGTTCCCACCATCAGAACACATAAACACGAGCTGGAGAGATGGTCAAGAGCAGTTGCTGTTCTTCCAGAGGACTGCAGCTCAGTTCCCAGCACCTGTGTCAAGCAGCACACAGCCATCTGTAACTTGGGCTCTGGGGGTTGGGGGGAATCAGAGTTCGCTGACCTCTGAGGGCACCTGCACTCACATGCTTACATCAATATGTACACACACACACACACACACACACACAAATACACACACACACACACACACACACAAATACGTACACACACACACACACACACACACACACCTCATAGACACGTGAATTCGTTGTCTTTGGGGGCAGTGACCTGGCTGCCAACAAGGAGGTAGTTAGACCGAATGGCTCCCTGGCTCCCTGGCTCCCAAGCTGAAAAAAGGTCTCTGGCCAGCTTCACTTCAAAGTGAGAACTTAGAGCACTCATCATGAGTTCTAAAGGAAAGCCAGGGAACCTCAGGCCCTTTCTAGTGAGTTCCAGTGTTACAGACAGAAAACTGTGGAAGGCTGACACGGGCTGGTTATCAGTGAAACACTTGTGCCAAGTTGTACAGCACTAAAATGTATTTTTTAATAGTGGAGGAAGAAAGCTGAGTGGTGCACACCTTCAATTCCAGTGTGTGGAAGGCAGAAGCAGGCAGGTCTCCATGATTTCAAGGCCAGCCCGGTCTATAGAGGGAATTCCAAGATAGGCAGGATTATATACAGAAACCTTGTCTTGAAAAACAAATGAACAAAAAAACCCTCCTAAACAAACAAACAAACAAAAAACTGGACAAAAAAATGCTTCCCCTTCCAAGTAAGCTCACCTTCGCCACCTTCCCAGCACAGGGCCCTGACAATTTCATTTCTGCTTTGAGAAAGAGTATTTATGATGTGTTTTATATTTCCCTGATTATTGGATAACTCTTTTGTATTGAGGGTATGGGTTTCTTTTTAAATTTATTTTTCTGCTATTAGTGTAATCTTTAAGAAATAACCAAATCTTAAAATCTTAAAAGCTTTAGTGTAGTCCTAAAGAAAACACAGAAATTCATTTTGGCTCTTGTTTTTCTTCGTTTGCACTGAAGGACAAAGTATTTTAGGTTGCATCTTCAACACCCAAACAGGGGCTGCTAGAAAGAGCAGAATTCCATGTATTTAAATAGAAATTTCTATCAGAACCATTAGAAAAAGGCCTACTCTAGGACAAAGGAATTTGCAGGTAGACTCTCTGGTGTCAAGAGGAAGTTTTGAGAAGCAGAACCCTCTAGTAAATCTCAATGAAAGACTTGGTCTCCTGAGAGAGTGAGAGTGAGGTCATCCACTGAGAGAGTGAGTGTGAAGTCATCCACTGAGAGAGTGAGTGTGAAGTCATCCACTGAGCAGGTCTCCTGAGAGAGTGAGCCTGAGGTCATCCACTGAGCAGCTCTTCTGAGAGAGTGAGTGTGAGGTCATCCACTGAGCAGGTCTCCTGAGAGAGTGAGAGTGAGGTCATCCACTGAGCAGGTCTCCTGAGAGAGTGAGAGTGAGGTCATCCACTGAGCAGGTCTCCTAAAAGAGTGAGGTCATCCACTGAGCAGGTCTCCTGAGAGAGTGAGCCTGAGGTCATCCACTGAGCAGCTCTCCTAAGAGAGTGAGGTCATCCACTGAGCAGCTCTCCTAAAAGAGTGAGGTCAAACACTGAGCAGGTCTCCTGAGAGAGTGAGATCATCCACTGAGCAGCTCTCCTAAGAGAGTGAGTGTGAAGTCATCTACTGATC
>JADRCD010216589.1:0-11759 GCA_019843815.1 Montemys delectorum
ACCTGCCAGGCTCTCAGCACAGGTCAGGAAGCCCATGCTGTAACCAACTATTCTGAGATGTGGTTTTTTTGTCACCAACTGCTCTGTGGTCAGGGTCATTTGCATTTCGGTTGCCAGCACTTCCTGGCCTGGCCTGAAATGGTCCACCCTGCTACATGAAGGGCACCAGACAAATCTTTCTACATGGTGCTGGCCACCAGGCCCTCTCCGCTGAGGGAGCATCCTAGACTAAGGTCTCTTGGGCCTTGATGCCACTTACCTGAGGTGGTATATGAGTCCGTGTACAGATTGTGGGTTCTGTAACAAGAAGCTGCGCACGAGCCTCTGAGAAGTGTGATTCGTGTGAATGTGTGACATGTATGTTGTGACGGGTAGCTGCATGCGAGTCTGCGTGGGTCAAGGGCCATCGTGGGGTTAGGGAGACTGTGTGTAAACTGTGGGGCTCATATGGTAAAAGAGTTGGGGACATTTGTCCATGGATCGATACTGAAGACGGTGTATGACAGGGATGTGATGTCAAACGGTGAAAGCTGGAGTGTGGAAGCCCATGACAACTGTGGAATGCTGGGTTATTGAGGCAGTGCCAGGTGCTGGCATGATCTGGTGTAAAAATGAAGCCCTCAGCTCTCTCTATCCAGCACTAGGGCCTGTCAGAGCAGGTCAGGGTGTCCCAGCCACAGCCTTGGTCTGCCTCCTCCCAATTCAGGAAGACGCATGGTAGCGGCTATGGCCTGTAGCGTCTTGTGCCTTTGGAGATGGAGCTGCATCTCAGATTGCCCGGGAGGTGCAGGTATCAAGCCGCATGGTCTTCTGCTGATGGGAGTTTCCAGGAAGGACCATTTCCTGGGCCAGCCTGGGGAAGGCCTGGGAGGGGGTTATTCTGTGCCCTGAAAAGGTATCCCTGATAAGCTGGGTCAGAGGGTACAGCTGTGTTCAGGGGAATTCCCCCAGCCCTCCTTCCCAAGGCTCTGAACCAGGAGCGTAGTTAGAGGGTCATCCCTGGAGACATGACTAGCTGTGACTTCTCTCTGTGCTCTTGAGTTCTCATCTCTGTCAGCAGGCACATTCCTGTCCTGTTTCCTGTGAGGCCTGAGATGGAGCTGTTCACCAGTGGCCACAGGGAAATCCTAGGGATCCCCAACAGTGCCCCCCACCCAGCACCCAGACAGTGCTCTGTGGCAGCTTCCTTGAACACCCAAACTGGAACCATGGAACCCAGAGATGCTGCTGTGGCTTGCTTAGCAAGCTGGGTCCAATACTGAGAGCTTCAAATATTAAAAATAATTCACTCTCCCAGCTCCTTCAGCTGTGAGCCTGAGGTCCAGGTCAGCTCCTCCTATAGCTGCTCCTGTCTAGGCTCTGCTTCTGAGCTCTCACGGGGTGGTCTCTCTGTGAGTGCCCGAGTCACCTATTGTACTGTACTGGGCCTAAGGCCAACCATAGCCTCTCTTTGATTTGACTTGTCTAGTCTGTTTCCAGGTGAGGCTGGGGTTCAGGACCGTAGCATAAGACCTGGAGTTTGGTTATAATCCCGCCTTGGTATTTACACAGGTTGGCCAGCCTGAGATGCATAGAGATAAGGCTATGGGAGTGGCATCCTCTCGCTGTGTTCCCAGAATGAGAAAGGATCTGTCTTAGGGATGTGAGAGTCTCCACATAGTTGCTAGCATCTGGGAGTCTCAGGAGGACGGTGAGAGGAGACATGCCCTAGGGCTCTGAGCAGGGCAGCCTTGGCAGGGAAGTACGGCTTTGTCCCCTCATGGACCTGCACCCTGGGGCGGGGGGCGGGGGGGGGGTGTTTGTATTAGTTACTTTCCTATTGTTTTGACAGAAGCCATGACCAAGGCAACGTATAGAAGAAAGAGTTTAATTAAGTTTATGGTTTCAGAGGGTTAGAGTTTTGGACAGAGGGAAGACATTGGAATAGCAACTATGAGCTTACATCTTGATCCTTAAGCAATTCCACCCACAGTGGAATAAGCATTCAAACATGGGAGCCTAGGGAAGCCATTCTCCCTCAAACCACTGCAGTCTCTTCCCTCACCACTCTCCAGGCTCCTGGCCATCTCCTAGTCCAGCCTCAAAAGTCCCCAGAGCCTTTCACAGTCTTAACAACATTTTAAAGTTCAAGGTCCAACATCTCTTCTGCAACTCAGGGCAATCTCTTAACTGTAAGCCCTTATAAAATCAAAAGCAAATCACACACTTCTGACATACAACGGCACAGAATATACATTACCATTCCAAAAGGGGAGGAATGGGGATATCATGAGGACATAATGGCCCAAAGCAAGACCCAAACAGAGCAGGGCAAACTCCAAATCTTGTAGCTCCATGTCTGGTGTCGAAGGGCTTATCTACTTCTTCTCTATCAGATTTTCTGGCCACCACACGTTTCTCTCTCTCCGGCCGCTTCCACTCCCTCTCTGTGCTTCTCTTTGAGAGGTATCCCACATCTCTGGAAGCTCCAACACAACCCAGGCTTCATCTTCACAGCTTAACATGATGGCCTTTCGGAGCCTCCATGAGGGGACTCCCCTGACACACTCCTGGCCTCTGTAGCTTTCCTTAACGGTGGAGGAAGCTTTTACAATCCCTTTACCAATGTATCCTTCTGGATTCTAAAGATTTATTTATTTATTTATTTGTATATGAGTACACCATTGTTTTCTTCAGACACACTAGAATAGGGCATCAGATCCCATTACAGATGGTGTGAGCCACCATGTGGTTGCTGGGAATTGAACTCAGGACCTCTGGAAGAGCAGTCGGTGCTCTTAACCGCTGAGCCATCTCTCCAGCCCTCCTTCTGGATTCTAAAGCCAGAACCACACAGCAAAACGCTGCCGGGCACAGCTCCCTGTTTGGGGTGAACCCTGCCTGGCTCCATTTAAATACATTTGCACCCCATTTTATTTATCATTGCTTTTTAGAAGCAAAAAATTCCTGAGACCTTTTCCCTTCACAAGTTGGAAAGTTTAGCAAGTGGGGTCTTGCCCTGAGGGTACCTCTCCCTTTATTGAAATGAAGATCAGGGTCCCCTTAGCCCCCTCATCTCTCTCTGTGCAGCCCTCAGCTCCAATGTTAATTTCCTGCTGCTCTTTCTCTGTGCATTTTGTATCTTTTTGCCCCACTTGCTCCTTTTCATTATAAACCTGCATAAGAGTTATTACTAATAACCACTTGCCAGAGGCGTCTTGAAATCCCTTCTGCCAAAGAAATCAGCCCATTATTTTTCAACTTAGTTTCATGCAAATTCTTGAACAAGGGCAGAAGATACCCAAATTCTTTGCCAAAAAAATCACAAGAATGGTCTCTAGGTCAGTTGCTAATACTGAAACCTCTTGAGCTGGACCTCCACAGTCACATTGCTCTCAGCATACTGTCTTCCAAGCTCCTACTGGGATAGCCCGTTAAGCTCTGCTTATAGCGCTTAACAGCTTTCCCAGTCCAAAGTCCCAACATTTTCTACAGTCCTCCAAGAAAATCCTACTTGATTCAGTCTTTCACAGCAATAGCCCACTCCCCGAGACCAATTTCTGTCTTAGTTCCTTTTCTATTGCTGTGACAAAACACTATAATGAAGGGAATTTATTTTTAAAAAATAATTTAATTGGGCTGGTTTCAGAAAGGTTAGAGTTTATGATGGCAGAGCCAACCCACAGCAGAAGTCAGCTGGAGCAGCAACTGAGAGCTCACATCTTAATCTGCAAGCAGGAGGCAGACAGCTAACTGGGAAGAGCCTGAGTCTTTTGAAACCTCAAAGCCTACCCCCTAATATCATACCTCTTCCAACAAGGCCACACCTCCTAACCCTTTCCAAACAGTTCCATCAGCTGAGGACCAAGTATTCACACATAGGAGCCTACGGAGATCATTTTCATTCAAACCACCACAGAGGCACACTGCCATGCATCTGCCACGCCCTCTGTTGCCCCAGAATCCAGATACATCAGCCACCAAGGATACATCATGGTCCTGGGGTGAGGCCTATGCAGCCTGGTGTTGTGATCTTCCTGGAGGACTCAATAGCTGGGACATAGGACTCTCGGCTTCTATGTGGGCTCCACTCTGATCCACCCCATGCTGTACCAAACTTACTTCCTCATAGCCATGTGGAGTATTTGTGCTGGCCTATCTCAGCATATGTAACATATGGGATATCAACACATGGACTCTCCTGATATGGAAGGCCTTGGGTTAAGGCCTCGTGACTCAGGTAGGATCATAGTAATTATGGTCACTGAGACCTCACAGTGGGTATTTGTAGACACATTCCCAAAGAATTCCTCAACCAGGAAAGGAGCTGGCTCCTCCCAGGCCACAAGCACACAGGGGCGTGGCTACTGATGTCACCAGAGCTGCATCATCCTGACTCATAGTACCCTTGAAGGCAGGCAACTTTGGAACAAGACCTGTACAGATATAAGCGGGCAAGATGGTGACACTGTGGAACTCATAAGGCTTAAGCGTTATGACTGTGTTTGTTTGTGATGGGGTCTCTTGGTGGCAGCTCTGTTGATCAGTGCTTTAGGGGCAGAGAAAGGCTGTCATGGCCCTGGTGATTAAACCATGTGTGTGTGCGTGTGTATGCACGTGTGTGTGTATGTGCATGTGCCTGTGTATGTGTGTGTGTGTGCATGTGTACGTGTGTGTGCATGTGTACGTGTGTGTGTGCATGTGCATGCACGTGTGTGTTTGTGTGTGTGTCTGTGTATGTGTGTGTGTGCATGTGTATGCATGTGTGTGTGCGTGTGTCTGTGTATGTGTGTGTGTGCATGTGTATGTGTGTGTGCATGTATGTGTGTGTGTGTGCATGTGTGTATCTGTGTGTGTGTGTAGAAACCAGAGGGCAACCTTGGACATCATTTCTCAGTGACTGTGCACATTATTTCTCTTGCTGGGCCTGTAATCCACAATTCTACTGGACTGACTAGATAGGACACCACAGGCATGCCCCTGCCACCTAACTCCTTGTGCTGGCATTATAGACATATAGACTTGACTTTTTATGGTGGGTACTTGGGCTTGAGCTCATGCTTACAAGACAAGTGAGTTGCCCACTGAGCCATCCCCCCAGCCCTCTGTTTCTGAGAGCTACTGCCCTTGCATTGGCTGAGAAGCCATTTCAAGGCCCGACTAGCAAAGCCAGTGATGTCAGGAGATGGGGCTGAGCCATCCTTCCACCCAGGAAGGCCAAGATGGTGCTACTATGAGCTTGGAAACTTACGTTCACAAAGCCAGAGTGACACTATGAGGGGCTGGGGCTGAAGGGATTGTCAGAGTCGCCGCACTCGAGGCTTCTGGGAGGGGATGTCCAGCACAGCTTGTCAGTGGGAAGTCCCACACAGGACCTAAGGCTTGGGAAGGTTGAAATGTGGCCAAAACCACAGGGGGTCACATGGCACCCCGGTTTCATTTCTGTTGCTGTGTTAAAAATACCCTGACAGAAAACAACTTATGGGAGAGAGAAAGGGGTTTATTTGGTGTGCCAGCCGGTTCTTTATGTTGCTTTGACACAGACTAGAGTCATACAAGAGGAGGAATCCTCTTGAGATCAGACATGCCTACAAGGCATTTTCTTGGTGATTGACTGGGGAAGACTAGCCCATTGTAGATGAGGCCACCCCTGGGCTGGTGGGTCCTAGGTTCTGTAAGAAAGCAGGCTAAGCAAGCCATGAGGAGCAAGCCAGTAAGCAACACCCTTCCTGGACCTCTGTATCAGCTCCTGCCTCCAGGTTCCTGCCATGCTTGAGTTCCTGTCCTACATTCCACCCACCAATGATGAACAGTGATGTGGAAGCATGAGCCAAATAAATCTTTTTATCTCCAAGTTGTTTTTGCTCATGGTGTTTTATTACAGCAAGAGCAACCCTAAGTAAGACATTTGGCTTACAATTCCAGGTTGCAGATCATGAAAGTCACAATGACAAGAGCTCAAAGCAGCTAGTCATGTATATCCACAGACAAGAACAGACAGAAACAAATGCAAACATGCTCATTTACCCACTTGCTCTCAGCTGAATTGCTCCTCTCTTGCACAGTTGAGGACCTTCTGTATAGGGAATGGTATCGCCCAAAGTGGACAGGGTCTTGAATCATCATTCCCAGTAAACACATTCCCAGGCCAACCTGATCTAGACAATCCTTGAATGAAGACTCTTCTCAGGTGATTCTAGGTGTTGGGTTGACAGTGAAGAACTAGCCATCACACAGGGTCAGCTGCAGAACCAAGGAAGGGCCTGTGAGGTGTCTGTGAGGTGAACAGAGCTCAGGTTCTCTACCTGCCAACGTTGACTGTTTTGGTGATCGTGAAGCAGGATCTGGGGGACCAGAGGGGCCAGGAGGGGTAGGTAGCAGGGACTCCTGAGAATAGAATGGAGAGCATCCTATGTGGACAGTTGCCCGAGAAGCCACCCATGTTAACCTCTGGCTCCTGAAAGTTGGTTATCCAGGATAGCTGGGACCATGGTGGCTCTCTACATAGAAGCTGGGGTCCAGATAGCCATCTGAGTCTCTTCTCTCCTTGTAGACTCCTACGTGAGCAGTGGATCCGTGCCAAGTATGAGAGGCAAGAATTCGTTCATGTGGAGAAGCAGGAACCATACTCTACAGGTGAGCTGTGCCCTTCCCAGGATCTCAGACTGGCTCAATGTTTCAAATCTGTGGTAGTGTCCTTTTACTGGGGCCTGTGACCATCCTCTTCCCTTCAGGGGCCTCTGAAGGACTGTGGGCTTATGGGGGGGAGCTGAAAGGGACTACTGTAAGCCAGCACCCACACTGGCAGAGGAGACAGCCAGGTCGGTGGCCACTGCCTTCCCTGGGTCTGCCTGATGCTTGTGTTTCCAGTGGGCTCTGGGCTTTGTGGAGAGGGGCTGATGGGACCATGTTGCAGAGGGCAGGCTTGCCTCAGAGTTCGGAGTTCATCTCCTCGTCACGGGCTCAGTTGATGGGCTACTGGCTAGTACTGTCATATTCATTAAATATGAGTCAAAACTAGTCTCTTGCATACTTCCATGGGACCTCCAGCCTGGGTTGGCTGGGCATTTTGATGCTTATATATTTGATATGTGGTGGGTATTAGACCTGGGGCCTGAGATATGGCTCCCTGGACAGCTCTAAAAGTCTGAAGTAGTCCCTCCCCATCTGCCTTAGTTAGAGATTTATTGCTGTGAGGAGACTCTATGACCATGGCAACTTTTACAAAGGAAAGCATTTCATTGAGGCTGGTTTACAGATTCAGAGGTTTAGTCCATTAACATCGTGGCAGGAAGCACAGCGGCATGCAGGCAGACATTGTGAGGGGAGAGGTAGCTGAGAGTCCTACAACTGCATCTGCAGGCAGCAGGAAGAGACAGTGACACCGAGCCTGGCTTGAGCTTCTGAAACCTCTAAGCCCACCCCCACAGTGACACATTTCCCCCAACGAGGCCACACCTACTCCAATAAGGCCACACCTCCTCATAGTGCCACTCCCTGTGAGTCTAGAGGGGGCCATTTTCATTCAGACCACCACACCGTAACTCTACACAGAGGTACTCCTCTCTGAAGCTTATCTCCCAGGTTCTTTTCTGGTCTTTTCTGGTTGACCGGATTTTGTGTTCCGGAGGCAGGTTGCTTCTGTGGCTCTGCCCTGGCATAGGGCCAGCACACCCACTTTATTTTCTGTGGCTCACAAGGTAGGACTGGCTGAGAGGAACCCTTCATTTGGCAACTTGCCTTGCCCCACTGCGCATGAGGAGCCCCATTGGTGTGTGAAACCTCAAACCTGTGGGTATGGGGACTGTGTTATTCAGGGGTCTCTAGAGGAACAGAACTGTTGGGATGAGTCTCTCCCTATAAATATAAAGGGCAGTTCTTAGAATGGCTTACAGACTGTGGCCCAGCTAGCCCAACAATGACTGTCTACTAATAGAAGGTCCAAGCATCCGGGAGTTGCTTAGTCCTTGAGGCTGGATGTCTCGGCTGGTCTTCAGTAGACGCCAGAATCCTGAAGAAATAGGCTCTAATGCCAGCGAAGGCATGGACTTACCAGGAAGGACGAGAGCAAGCAGGCAGAGAGGGCAAGCTTCCTTCCACCACGTCCTTCATCCAGGCCGCCAGCAGAAGGCGTGGCCCAGCTTAAAGGCGGGTCTTCCCACCTCAAAGGATCCGGATGTAGCGTGGGTCTTCCGCCTTTGAATGATCCAGTCAAGAATAATCCCCGACTGGTTTACTCAGTAGCTTGAGATTTGGTTAATTTCAGATGTAGTCAAGTTGACCCTCAAGAACGTCCATCACAGAGACCTTGGATACACACACGGCTCCCTGCTTGCAGAACCTGTGTCCACCTGGTGTATGGGCAATGCTCCTCATAACCGCTGGGCCAGAAGCTGCTGTGTGTCACAACAGTCCCCTCACTCTTCGGTGCCCACCACAGAGGAAGAAGCAGCTATCTGGGGACAGCCGCAGAGCCCCAAGCATGGGTGTTCCACAGGAGTGGAACTCCTGTGTAGGCATGAGGCAGAGGCGTCCTGATGGCTGTCATCTAGGAGGGGAGAAATGGTACAACTCCATCCCAGCAGGGCAGTGTCAGTCATGGAGAGGGCCGGGGAAGTATCATGCTCCAAGAATGACAGGTTTGATGGTTCTGTGCTGACATGAGCTCCTTTCTGTGGTGAGCAGAATGTTCTAGAACTAAAGGTGTGGATCCCGTGATACCGCACTCGCTTCATGATGATACTAGAAGATCTGACCTTGGCAGAAAGGGATGATGATGTCTGCCTCTGTTGGGGAGAAGGCAGAGAGGCTGTGTACAGGTGGGGTCCCATTGCCTACTGCCTCAGACCCTCTCCCATCTCTCACACAGTCCCTCAGCCACCTCTCCAAGGTTCTGTTTGGCTCCATCCTCTTGCGTCACCTGGAGCAAGTCAATTGTGGACAGGGCTAGGTAGGAGTGCTCCCCTTCCCCCTCCATACTGGTCCATCCAAAGGCCGCTTGCCCCTTTCCTTGCTCCAGAGGAGGACCCTGGTCTCCCAGCAGTAAGGCCAAGGGGGATGCTGTGTGTGGCAGTGGGACTCTCCCCCACTCCTCACCACAGAGCATCAGAACTGGCTTCCCTCTCCTGCCTCACTCCCAACCCACTCAGTGCTCAGCCCACGTGGCTGTAATTCTGTGGCCGTCTACCTCAGAATTTGTCACACCTAGTAACACTGTGACAAGGGTCTGTGGAAGGGAACAGGCACCTGTCAGACTCAGAGCCCTGGCCCACATGCTTCCTCTTTATCATAAACGCCTGATTGATTGATTGATTGATTGATTTGATTTGATTTGATTGTTTGTTTTGAGATGGACTCTCACTGTGTAACCTTGCCTGGCCTGAAACGCAGAGATCTCTGCCTGCTTCTGCCTCCCAGGTGCTGGAATTAAAGGTACAGGTCATCATATGCTCCCACTTGAGCCACTTATAACAAAGTATATAACCTAATGTCCGAGGTGGAAATGTTGCTGAATATATTGCCTCTGCTGTTATCTGTACCCTCTGCTTTTAATGGAGGGAGGGGGTGCGCAAAACCAGATGTGAATGGATTCACTTAAGTGCAGCAGACATGGCTTGATCTAGGTGTCTGAGTGGCGATATCAAAGATTTCTCTGTCTCCGACATCTGGTTCTGCTTTTCTGGGTTAACGCCTGAGCTCTCTGGGGGCAGCTTTACCCTACCTGGCCCAAATTTGACCTCTGGTTCCCAAGAGTTTGGAGGAGCAGAGGATATAGATCAGGGAGCGTTGTCTTATTGGTCAGACTGGGCTGACTATGTGTTTGCCTGTCATTATGATTGGGGAGTTGGGGTGTCCAAGCCACATCCTTGCCTCTGGAACTGGGCTGGTCCTGGTGGAGTAGAGCTCTGGATTCTAGAAGTGGAGTGCATGCAGGCCACAGAAACCAAGGCAAGCTGGAGGACTAGCAAGCATCCTGCAGGTCTTTAGGTCTCAGTGCCAAGCACTTAGGGCAGTGAGGACCTGGGAGTCTCCAGGTCATATATAGAGCTCAGGAGATGATGGTGTCATGGCCACTCAGCATCTCTCCAGGCAAGGTATTTCTGTTCAGAGGGTGAAGACATGGATTTGATCCCTAGATCTCACATTTTGGTTTTGTCTCTGTGTGTGTGTGTGTGTGTGTGTGTGTGTGTCTGTGTGTGTGTCTGTTTAAAGTAGACCTGAGTCGATGCTCTTCCAGAGAACTGGGGTTCAGTTCCCAGCACCCATATTGGGTAGCTGACAGCTACCAGCCTCTAGGATCTACAACTCATCTGGACTCTGTAGGCACTATATATAACACCTCACACAAATACATACAGTATTTTAAAGCAGGCTCTTTCTAAGCCTAGTGCTGAGGCAAGAGGATTCCTTGGGGCTTACCATCCACCAACCTAGAGACCTCAGTGAACTACAGGCCAATGAGAGGCCCTATCAAAAAATAGTAAAACCAGGCATAGTGACACACACCCATAAGCCCAGTGCTTAGGAGGCAGAAGCAGGGGCAGGTGGATTTTTGTGAGTTCAAGGCCATCCTGGTCTACATACTGAGTTCTAGGCCAGCCAGAACTACACAGTAAAACCCTTTTGCAAGATAGATAGGTAGATAGGTAGATAGATAGATAGATAGATAGATAGATAGATAATATAACAGGAGAGATGGCTCAGTAGATAATGGTTCTTGTCACTAAGAATAGACTTGATCCTTGGAAGGATAGCACCTGCTCCCACAGGTTGACCTCTGACCTCCACACATCTGCCATGGTACATGCACACTGCCATACACCCATACTCCCTTCATCAGGCACACATATGAAACACATGTTAAAAATTAAAGTGGAACACGAGACACCTGAGGTTTTCCACTGGCCTTTATGTGCACACACATGCACAAATCAACACACACACACACACACACACACACACACACACACACACACACACTAAGAAAAGCAAATGCTGTGGCATGGCACTAGTGCAGCCTCCCGGAAGTTTCAGGGCACCCCTCAGTGGGTAACAAGCCAGCTGATCCCACTGGGCTCTGTAGACACAGTTAAGCCATGGCTTTCTGGTACTTTAGGCTTGGACAGGCAACATGTAGTTCAGCTGTGAGGCCAGCTACGGTGTGCATCTCTCCTCTCAGCTGCTTAGCTGAGCGGGAATAGGGTAGGGCATCCTCGGCTGCCACCTGGGCAAGGGGTTGGAGGTGTGGGTTGCTCCAGATGAGTCTGTTACCATGGTAGTGTGAGGGACAGAATTCAGTAGTGAGGAGCTTAAGGGACCACGGAGCAGAAGGAAGAGGTATGGATAGAGGAAACCAGGGAAAGGTGTCTGCACTTCTTCTATTAGGAGTCCCGTGTCTATGGCTTCCTCAGGCACTCGCTCTGAGCTAAGCTGGAGGGCCATCACCACCCCCCCGGGAGTGGCAAGAGGTGGCATTATGATATCACTATGCTTTCCGCCGGTATCCTTTGCCTGGGGCTGGACACTAACATCTAAATGGGGTCTGAGGAGAGCTCCAGCGTGGGCTTCTCCATTTTCTTGTGCCCCATACTCCCAGCAACACTACAGAAGAACTCGTAGATAGGACCCTCCAGGGGATAGGCTCCCAGCTGCTGAGAGGCCCCATGCTTATTCACTCTTTTGGAAGAAGGGTTCTGGGTTTTAAAAAACCGGGATTATAGGCACCACCTTCCAGGCCTGTTCTCTCTCTCTCTCTCTCTCTCTCTCTCTCTCTCTCTCTC
>JADRCD010216590.1:3366-30909 GCA_019843815.1 Montemys delectorum
GCACCTGCACCTGCACCTGCACCTGCACCTGCACCTGCACCTGCACCAGGCTAGAGAGCACTGAACTCATCACTTCCTTCACCCCGACTCTCCAGTATATGCAGAAATAACCAGCTCCTCAAAACCTCTATTTATACTAAAATCTTATATTGCACAAGCCACTTGTCACTCAACACTGTTGTTAACTTTTCTCATTGCTGTGAGAAAAAAATTCAACAAAAACACTTTAAAGCAGGAATGGTCTAGTCTGGCTCACAGTTGGGCCAGTAACAGTGGAAAAGATGCAGCATTGAGAACAGTTGCATGAGGCACATCGTGTCCACAGACAAAGCTAATGTCTATCCCCTGACAATCTGATATCCAAGCATGTCACTTTTAACCATAGCATTCCAACCCTGAACCCTAAAGTCTCATACTCATTTCATAATGTAAAATGAATTTACTTTATCCCTAAAAGTCACCCAATAGCTTAACAATTTCAATGCTATCCAAAAGCTCAAAGTCTCTGCTGAGAATTAAGACAAACTTTTTTTTTTTTTAAGTTATAGGCTTCCACTATATAATGGTACAGAACAAGTCTTCTCATTTCAAAATGGAGGAGTGGTGAGGGGGCCACAGCAATGAAAGATTGGGCCAATACAAGATGGAGATCCAGGAGAATAAAGACTGAAGCTCCATGTCTGGCATCTAGGGATCACAACGGTGCCCCCGCCCCTCCAGTTCAGCCACTGGAAGCATAAGCACACATAGCATTTCTCTTGGTCAGACGCTACTCCGTGCTTGCAGCTTTCCTTGACAACCATCGCCCAGCATGGCATCTCCTGTGCAGGCTTCACCTGCACAGTTACATGCAGGGACCTCTCCAGGCTTCCTTTCAGGAAACCCAACTTTGTCATTTTCCCAGTGTGCACTCCTTTTTGTTGTTCTCTTTCTGCTCTCTTTTGCTATAGAGTTGAACAAGAGCAGTGAGCAACAACCATGCCACAGGCTGGAGATTTCCTCTTCTACACAACTTACTTCACTCCTTTTGAATTCAATTCACACTCAGCTTTTCAGGACCTAAACAGAATTCAGCCAGATTATGTCACAATGTAGCACAAATGGCCTCTAGTCAACTTCTCAATAGTGTCCTTGTTTCTCCTGAATCTTCACAAGCTATGTCTCCAGTCACATGCGTTTTAGATCCTGAGATCACACCAAATAGACCATTAATCCAAGATTACAGCAAGATTCTTTAGCCTGTAGCTCCATGGTCCTACATGTTTCTCCCACAAACCATTTCCAAATGTTTCTCACAGCAACAGCCCCTTTCCGGGTACCAACTTTTCATATTGGTTACTTTTTTCATCGTTGTAACAAAATATATGACAAAAGCAACTTAAGGAAAAGTTTATCTTGTGCTCACAGTATGAGGGGATGGTCCACCATGGCATAAAATATGAGACGGGAAGAGTGATGTTAGCTATGACAGTAGGAGAGTGAGGCAGCTTGACACATTGTATCTACCATCAGAAACAGAGAAAGAGTTACATACAACTTGGTCATCAGTAAGGATATACTACTTAAAGCCTTGAAACTAGGGGGAACACCACTGGATGTCTCATCTACACCAGGGACTGTGGTGTCCTGGGACATGGGAAATCAGCAGTCCCTTGCAATGGATGCACTTTAGGAGTTTAAATCACTTTCATTTTGTATTAGTCAGGGTTATCTAAAGGAACAGAACTGACAGAATGAATTGATATATATTGAATCAAATATACATTGAAAGGGAATTTATTAGAGTGGCTTATACAAGCTGTGGTCCAAGCATTCCAACCATGGCTGTCTCCTGACCAAAAGCCCAAGGATCTAGTAGTTGTTCAATCTATAAGATTGGATGGTTCAGTAGTCCCAATCCCTAGTCCCAATTCCTAGAGAACTGCCAGTCTTCAGTCTACATTAGAATCCCAGAGAAATAGGTTCTAACACCAGCAAAGGAATGGTCCAGGAACAAGACAAACGAACTTGCCAGCGAGAGTGTGGGCAAGCAGGCAAAAAGCAAAGAATTTCTTCCTCGATGTCCTTTTATTTGGGCTGCCACCAGAATGTTCAACCCAGATTTGGTATGGTTCTTCTGACCTCAAATGATTCACAAACAAGGTGGGTCTTCTGCCTCAAATAATTCAGCCAAAAACCAAAACAAAACAAAAACACAATCAAACAAACAACCCAATCTCTCACAGGTGTGCCCAGCTGCTTGGTTTTTAGTTAATTCTAGGCACAGTCCAGCTGACAGACAAGGACTCAAGTCTTCACACACCTTTATCCCCTTTTTTCTCAGCTGAGGATCCCAAACTCACAGGATGCTCACATCTGGGGTGGGTCTTTCTTCTTCAGTTAAGTCTCTCAGAAAATGTTCTCACGTATGTGTCCTGAAGTGTGTCTCCCGTGGGATCCCAAATCCATCAGTTGACAATGAAGGTTAATTAGCCATTACCTGCACGATGGCAATTACATACAAGTAGTCATTTAAGCAGTTTGGTTACCTATACTAGTGTCCAACTTATCGTTGTCAAGGGGAGGGGATTGTTAGTTTTAAATCAGGGTCTTATTCTAAATCAGGCTAGGTAGGGACTAGCAGAAGAGCTTCTTTACAGCACGTCTGTATTTGTTGAAAGGAACAGTGCATCAGAAAGAATATCAATGGTGCTGAAGAAGTGCTGGAGCAGCACGCTCCTGGGGGGTAAGAGAAGTGGAATCTGGGGTACAGAGCTGACCTTGGCTGAGAGCATGGAGTAGTGCTCTCTGTTTCAGGAGGATTAGGGAGGGATAAGTGAGCAGAGGTAGCAGGTCACTGGGGAGGTGCCCCAGGAAGAGCTGGTAGGAGCTCCCTTCTGGCTGCTTCAGTTTCTTGCAGTGACTGCCAGGGAGGGCTCATGTGGAGAACGAGGATGGAAATGAGATCATTGGAATTTTGAAGAAAGAAAAGAGTCTGAAATAGTTATGGAAGGTTGTCCTTCTACACACAGACCTCATTCCACAAGCTGTCCTCATAAGGTGAGGACACCTTATGAGATGGAGGTCCCGGGCGTGCCTTGTTACTGTTTCAAACAATAGAATACAATAGAACGGACACTGCACATTTTCTAAAGCTAGACCATAGAAGATGATATAGTTTCTCTTTTTTTCCTCCCTCATTTCCTCCCTTCTCCCCTCCCTCCTCCCTTCTTCTGTATTTCTCCTCTGTTTCTATGTCTCTCCTTTTTACTCATGTATCTGTCTCCCTTCTCCCTGCTCCTATCTCTTGATCTGGCTCTCTCTCCCCTTTGTCTTTGGAGCTCTGAGTCAACATGTTAAAAAAAAAAAAAAACAATTAAAAAAAAAAACAGAACAAAAAAACCTGAGCTCTTCTGATGTTGTCGTGCTGGAGAAGTCACAAGGACAGATCACCACATTAATGTTGAGAAACATGAGCCATTGAAACCTAGATGTCCCTGCACTCAGATTTTTGCTTCCCTTTAGTAGAATTCTAGAAGAATAATCTCTGGATTCCACAATAAAATGAAATACTTTATTTCAGTCCCCAATACTAGATCTACAGGCATGGGCCACCATGTCCTGCACAGAACTAACTTCTTAGGGATGCTGCAAGCTATTTTTCAAAGTAGCAGAACCATTTCATGTTCCCACCACTACTGGAACTTGGCATTGTGTGTGGCTCTGATGATGATTCTCCTGCAGGTTAATAAACATACTTCATTGGGACCTAATTTGCACTCCCCTAATGACTAACGAGGATAAGCAGGTTTTCCTGTACTTCCCGCCCATTCATATATCTTCTTCTTTAATGGAATGTAGGCTCGAACCATTTGCAAATTGGGTTGTTTGTCTTCCTATTTGGAAGTTGAGAGCTTATTAATCTGGATACATTTTTTTTTTTTTTTGCCAAGTGCTCTTTAGAAATACTCTTCTCCACCATAATTTCGTTCTTGCTCCTGCATTTGTTTCGTGGCTCGTTGTTGGTGGGTTTCCCCACAGAGACAGGATCTTGATCTGTAGTCCAGTTCGGTTTTGAATTTGTGATCTTCCTTTTCACCCTTGAGTGTGTTGAGTGTGGATCACGACACCTGGAGTTCATTTTCTCAATCATTCCCTTTGAAGTATAGAAAGTTTTAATATGGATGAAACCTTATTTTTAAAAATTGCCCTTTGCAAAGCATACATTTTCTTCCTTATTTCATTTTGCCAGAGCTAAAGCAACCTTTGCCTAACCCAAGGTCACAAAGACTTACTTCTTTGTGATATTCTAGAAGTTGAAAGTCTTAAGTCTTTAGAATATTTTTATTAATTCTTTGAGAATTTCATAGAATATATTTTAATCATATTTACCTCCATTTCTCACACATCCACCGTACTTCTCTAGCCTTCCAACCTCATGCCTTTTTCCCCATATAGCCCACTGAGTCCAATCTGTGGTGCCCAAGAGCTCCTGGGTGTGTGGTATCCACTGTAGGTAGGTTGACCTACCAGGAGCCACAAGCTTAAAGAAAACTGACCCTCCCCCCCCCCAAGAAGCCATCAACTGTCCATATCTAGGGGTGGGAACTTGTGAGTCCCTTTCTACTCCATTCCAGACTTGATCTCGTGCAAGTTTTGTGCAGGCAACCACCATTGTTGTTAGGTCATTGGTGCTGCGGTCCTGTCATGTCTATAAAACACTTCCTTCCTGGTCCTCCCGAACCTCTGGGCTCTTACAATTGCTTTGCAACCTTCATACTGTGATCCCTGAGTGTGTGTGTATCTGGGTGAGTGTATGTGATATAAATGTCCCATTTTGAACTACACACACACACACACACACACACACACACACCACTTTGCACTTTGACCAGTTGTGAGTTACTGTGTTAACTGCCATCTACTGCACATTTGAGGTCAGAGAGCAGCACAAATCTATGGGTCTACATATTCAAATTTAGACGGTAGTTTGATAGTGTGTCAATTTAGCAAACTAATGGTAGTATGTTTACCTCTGGGGCCTATGGGCTCCCAGCCATGGACTCTTGGCCAGTATCGTCTGTTTCCTCCTACAGAATGGAACTTAACTACAATGAGAGGGCAGTTGGTTACCCCCATAACACACAAACCCCATCATACCCATAGGTATATTTGCCATGCCAGGTTTACCATAGCTCACAAGATTAACTTCTGGGTAAGACTGTTAATGGCTCCACCCCTCCCCTCCATGCCCAGAAGCCTGCATAGCACCTTCCAACGCTATGAAATCTGTCCAGAAGGGAAGAAACTCCCAGGGTCTAAACCAGCTTTATTTCTCCAGTGTCTTGTGAAATCTGTCCAGAAGGGAAGAAACTCTCAGGGTCTAAACCAGCTTTATTTCTCCAGTGTCTTGTGAACAAAGTATACAGTATCTTTAGGAGTGGAGTCCTACCATCAGGTGCTGCTGGGAAACCAAGAGCAAGGGCAATAGCTTCTATTGTTGGGGGTTTTCTGGGACACCCTGGACAACTCAAGCAGAGGTACCCCAAGCCTGGCACTGGGCTTTTACTTGGAAGCCTAAGGTTTCTAGAGAACATTATCCCCTGTGCATGGTAACTCCAGCTAATGAGGCAGGGTTTTTCTGTGTAGCTCAGGTTGTCCTGGAACTCACTCTGTAGACCAGACTGGCCTCAAACATACAGAGATCCACTTGCCACTCTCTCTCAAGCTCTGAGATTAAAGACATGCTCCACCACTGCCCAGCTATTAAACTCTTTTATATAAGAATTTACACCCAGACACACACATACACAAACATACACACACACACATATATATGTATATAGAGAGAAACAGAGACAGAGACAGAGAGACAGAGAGTCCTTTAGGTATAAGCCCAGTAGAGTAGAATGTTGTTTAAAAGTTGGAATTGGATATACATTTTGTCCTTTGTAAAATAAACATCTATAATCCTAATACTTGGGAGGATGAGGCAGGATTTTGAGTTCAAGGGCAGCCTAGGCTACGTATGAAGACCTTCTCTTGTTCCTGTCCTACAGTATATAACTGGGAGTAAAGGTAGCAAGATGGTGACATTATTTTTTTTAGGAGAAAATTTTGAGTCTATTATACACTGGAGGTGTGATAGCTTTACCATCGACATGGAGTAACTAATGCAGTGGGGTCTTTGAAGTGATTGATGGGTGGGGTGAAGCACCCAGCATGTGGCAGGGCTGGAGTGATGGGGTGTGTCCTTCATATGATGCAAGGGAGATTGTGGAAGGAACAAAAGCACCTTCAACTGTGGAGTAAGGAAGAAGTTAGGTGTTGACATTTCTGAGCAGAGAAAGAGTCCATGGAAGGTAATGAAGGAGGCCCAGCATTCAGAGAGCTGGAAGACAAGGCTACAGATATGGGAGAGGGGTTTAAAGGTGGAAGTATGGATAGGGAGAAATCCTGCGCCCATGGAAGGCATTCTGATGAGCACCTTGGGAAGTTGGGGTGCACTGTTTGTATAATGGTGGGATTTTCTTCTTTTTTTAAAGAAGGTTTGGTTTGCTTTGTTGCTTGCTTGCTTGCTTGACTTCTTCATAGAGTCTGTGATCACTATTCTTGGTGGTCAACTTGACTACATCTGGAATTAACTAAAACCCAAGTGTCTGGGTACTCCTCTGAGAGATTTTTTTCTTAACTAAATCATTTGAAGTGGGAAGACCCACCCTTAATCCAGACCGTTTGAGGTAGGAAAAGCCATATTTAATTTAGGCCACTATATAAAGGTCATGGAAGAAGGAAGGTTTGTTCTTTGCCTACTTGCTCTCACTCTTGTTGGCAAGTTCATTCCTTCACGGACATAGACGCTACTTCTTTGGAATTCTGGTGCACACTGAAAACCAGCTGAGAAATCCAGCCTCATGGGCTGATCAAACACTGGATTTGTAGGCTTTGTGTTAGTAGACATTGTTGGACTAGCTGGACCACAACCTATAAGCTGGTCTAACAAATTACATACATATTTTACTACATATGATCCATTCTATAGATTCTCTTCCTCTGGAGAATCCTGACTATAACAGGGTCTTACTATGTAGTCCAGGCTTCCCTCACACTTGTGCTAGACCTTCTTCCCAGCTTTCCAAACACTGGGATCTCAGGTACAAGCCACCATTCCCAATGGATGATGCAATTTCCTCTAGCAATGACCATTAACCTGTGGCATAGAAGTCAAATGAGTGACTTCACCCAGGGCCAGAGTGCTAGGTGGATGGATAATGGGGAAAGATAATGGGGAAAGAAGGCAAAGAGAACACTGAGAAAGCCTACTATAATGGATCATGGGAAGAAAGGGATGGGGCCAAGCATTTGCACTGGGGTTGAAATTGTGTATGAGGGTAATAGAGTAGTACGTTGTGACCAGAAAGAACCAACCTTCAGGACTGATACACATCTAGCCATGAGATCTGAGAGAAGCAGAGCAAAATAAAGTATCTAGGGTAGTGGAGGGGTGGGGAGAACAGACAAAACAAGGATGTGCTCTGTTGTGGCACCAGCTGAACTTTTGTGCCATAGACTATATATAAAGGTCCATAAGAAGCTGTGCTGTCAGGGATCATCACAGAAGAAGAGGTAGAAAGACTAAGAGAGCCAAAGATCAGGATGAACCAGAGAAAAACAGTTCCTCTGGACATGACATGAACGCACAGACATCTGTGGCTGCCTGCACAGGACCAAGCTGGTCAGGATTCTGGTCTGGACTGGGAGGGGGCCCAGAAGTCCCTAATGGAGAAGCTATGGACACTCGATGGCTTCGGGAAGAAGGGGGAGTCAGTTTTCTCTAAGGGTGTGGTTCCTGATAGATCAACTATGCTCGAATGAATGAACCCACACGCAAAAGCATACAGTCAATACAAACTGGATTAATAGGTTATTAAGTAAAAAGAGATAAGACATGGATTTAGGGGTTGGAAGCAGGGGATCTGGGAGGAGTTAGAGGGGAGGGACTGGGGATGACTGTTTAGAAAATACACTGTATAAATTCTCAAATAATTAATAAAATGTTTTTAAAGTAAATAAATGATAACAGAAACAAAAAAAAAGCTATGGTTGTTTCTGAAGGAGCAAACAAGAAAACCAAAGGCCTAAGGAAAGGCAGGTTTCTGGCCAAGGAAACAGCTTGTTGGAGATGTTGGAGAGGAACTGAAAGGAAGTCAGGGGGCCTTTGCCTTTGCCATGGGCTGGTCCAAAAGGAGTGAGTTGTCTGCTATGCTCATTAGTCCTGAGAAAGTAGGGAGAGGGGGAGGGAGCCCGTGCTTCCTGCAGGTCTGCTCTGGGCTTGCTCTGTGCCAAGGGCTTTGTGTGCAAAGCATTAGCTCATATCTCTTCAAACAATCCACTTTATGGATGATAAACTTGAGATTCAAGAAAATGAGTAAGTTGCCCAAGGGCAGTTATGAAAGCAATGAGCCAGAATCCCAAATGTCCAAGGCCTTTGCATCTTTCTGCTTGCCTGCAGAGATCTAAGATGCTGAGAGAGGCTTCAGCCAGCCATGCAAACATGGCATCTGCAAGGTGCTACCTCAGTGCTCAATCCTTGGCTCTTGGAGTCAGGATCAAAGAAGTGCAGAGGCGTCAGCTACTTACCAAATGTGGCCTCCGTGAAGTATTGTCTTCTATGTTCTTTGGCTCTCAAGGCTAATATGTAACTTTCAGAAATCCTCAAGCTGCGGTTTGTGTTCCTTTTTCCTTTCATCTGTCTTGTCTGGGGGAGGATTTCACTATGTACATAGCCTTGGCTGGCCTGGAACTTGATAGATAGAACAGACTGGTCTCAAACTCAAGGCAATTCTCCTGCCTCTGCCTCCTGAGGGCTGGGGTTGCAAGTGTGACTTACATTTGAGTTCAGAAGGCAAACAGGTGCTTTGGACAGCAATCCCCCACACCCTCTCCTTTCTCAGCCATTCCCCCTGCCGGCTACATCATCTTGTCCTCTCCTCCCAGCTTTGAAGAAACCTTTTCCCTTGAAATCCCCCACTAGGTCAGGTGTTCTGTAGCCTAGGAGAAACTAGGGCCACGAGGCCTCCCACTGGGCAGGGCATCTTGGGAGTTTGGAAAGTATTGATGGAAGACGTCACAAGACGTGTTCTCTTTGTTTTCTAGACTAAGACGCCAAGGCTGGGGATGGGGGGGGGGGGAACCTAAGCACAGCCTTGCACGGCCTGTGAGGAAAATCAGCGTCAAACTCCACCTTGAACTTCTACCTTGAACTTGCGGGGCTGACACCGTGTAATTTACTGTTTCGTTTTCGTCTGCCTCAGGTTATTCTTGTTCTGTTCCCTGGCTGTTCCTGTTCAATGGGAGTGGTTCGCCTTGGCCTTCGGGTTTCTACGTGTAATTATTCCACCACTGTCCCCCTTAATTACACGGCTGTTGTCTTTCAGCTCTTCGGTTCCATGTGTCATTATCATTTATTCTGAGCTTCCTCCATCCCCTCTGGGAAAGGAATGAAGCACAAATGACAATGGCTGTTTCACATCTATAGCTACAGCATCCTCAACCGGGTCCCAAGCACTCCGGAGACGACAGCATGACCTTAGCCTTCACCTTCTTACAGCCCCCAACACTTACAGGAGTTCTTAGAGGTGTTCCATGAACATCTGCTTAACTAATGAAATTGTCCCAATAAAAGGCCCTGGAACTCTTCAGCAAGCCACAGTGCAGAGACAAGTCACTGGGAAGGCCTATGGAGGAAGGGTGTGGGACTTTAAGTTGCTGCAGGTAGGGGCTGGAGAGATGGCTCTGCTCTTTAGAGAACTGCCTGCTCTTGTAGAGAAATTGACCCAGGTTCAATTTCTAGCACCCGTATGGTGGTTCACAACCATCTGTAACTCCAGTTTCGGAGATGCAGTCCTGACATCCAAGGGCACCAGGCATGCACAGAGTATGCATATATGCATACATACATACATACATACATACATACATACATGTAAGATATTTATACTCTAAAAATTGTGTGTGTGTGTGTGTGTGTGTGTGTGTGTGTGTGTGTGTGTGTGTGTATGGCTGTAAGTAGCCAAGGTAGATCTGGTTTGAGGAGTCACTCAGGGAGGCAAAGCAGAGCCTCTTCTTACTAAGCCACACACAGGATGCCTTGAGCCTTCTATGTCAACCGATGGTCTCTCTGCCATCAGTCAGATTGCATCACAGACTGGTTCAAGCTCACAGCAACAGCCAACACTAGTTCTTCCGACTCCTCGGTAACAAATGAGTAATTCCGACCTGATCATTATTCCCTGCTCACTACGCACATGTCAAATATTTAGAGAAACCACACAGCATTAAGTTTGCAGCTGGTAACAGGAGACCATGAGCTCCCCTTGGTCGCCCTTCCTCCCTCTGGCAGAGTCACTCAACCCTGAAGGAGACCAGCTGAAGACATTCGCTGTGTGTTAGGGATCCCAAGGCCTTCCTGACCCAGCCATTCATTCAGAGGTTCTCCAGAAAGCTTTCCTGTCTTCTTTTGTCTCCTTAGTTTTTCTACTTCTAAACCCCTACACCTCTTCAAGTCTCACACACTCACAGAAAGTAAGGCCTTGTGGTTTGAAGGCCCAAGACATGAAAATTCCACAAATCTCCCCAGCCCAACGTGTGATGCTACCACACAGCTGGACAATCTAACTGCCGGCAGGGATGTCCTGTGTTTAGTGTGTCTGGTCTTATAGTTCAGTTGGCCTTGGGATCATGGAGTCCTGTTCTATGCCCTGTACTACAAGCCAAGAGCCACATGCCCCAGGCTGAAGAGCTGCTCCCTTGTCCTCACAGATCTTGCAGCACACCCAGCTGCTCACACCTTGTGGCACTTGGTGTGTGTTGGGGGTTGGGGGGGCGGGAGAGGTCATTACGGTTTATGTTGCTAATGTGATTAAACATCTATGTTATGTCTTCTCAAAGGCCCAGGGTGAGAAAAAAAAATGGACCAATACCAGGGCATACTAACCAGCTCTCAATTAAAAACAGTATTTCAATAAAATATAGGGAAACAACTTTATTGTAGCCTAGTGTAGATTGTACCTAATCTTGGCAGACTACCCCTATGATCCATCTTTCCCCCAGTTTCCTTTTTGATAATTCCAAAACCCAACACATTTTAAATTACAGAGACTGTCTTGAGTACTTTGTGATTTACTAGTGAAACAACCCTATGATTATTCTTCTCTCTCTATTTCTGCTACTGGTTCTTAAAGTCTATAGTTTGTTGGACAGACTTTCATAAATCTTGACTTATATGTAGTCATATAATTCCAATTACACTTATATTTCTTATTGTAAGTGAAAGCTTTCAATTTTTAAAGTGCTGGCTGTACTCACCTGATTCAGGGGTGGGAGGGTGACCTCTCACCCCAAACAGCTTTGATTTACAACTCCTCCAACAACCGGAGCTCTAAAAGCCAGTTTATGGGTCTGGATTTGAGAATTTGCGCCTTTTAATTAGGTTTATAAAGCCCTCTGCCTTGTCTTCCATTACGGTTATGTGTGGGTTTGGCCTTGCTTTCTTGAATTGAAAAAAAAAAATATGTGTGACTAACAGTAAATCTGCCCTTGGAGAGTTATCAGGTGGCTGTGGTCTATCAAAAATAGTCAGAAATCAATGTTTCAAATACTCTCTTAGATAGCTAAAAGAAACTTAACTAAGAATTTTCTCCTTTTGGGTTTGGTTAGGTTTACCTTAGGAAACATGGTATTATAATAGGTTGCCAAAAAGAATTTAAAATTTATGGCACACCCCCGAGAGAGGAACTACACTCAGGAAGGATCTGGGATGCTTTAGGAGGAAGGCTCGGTGGCCCAGAGGGGTATTCCACACCGAGCTCTCAGTTCAGAGCTCTAGAAGTTTCTCCGAACAGGTCTCCATTTGAACCTTCTTAAGGTCAGGAGACGTTTTTTAAGGTTTTGGTTTTCAGGAACATTGCCTTATAAAAGCTATAGGACGTCAGCACCACCTACAACTTCTACAGAAGAAGGCCCAGCTTGCCATAGGAAGCTCTGTAGAGCCACTGGCCTCAGGCAGGATTAGCAGCTGACACGCTGAGAGATGGTGTGCGGAAGAGCCAGACGCCCTTCTGAGAAAATGGACAGCTTTCGTGTTTATAGGAAAGAAGAGATTCGCAGGAATAACTTTACATCCTCAAATAATCTTCTATTTGCTTCCAGGAGTTCTGTGAAGGGGAGGAAGTGTTGGTCCAGTAAATGGAGACAGAGTTCCTCCTCCTTCCCACGCTCCCATCCCATGAGCCATCTTTTTGCCCTCTAGCAAATGGGCTGGCCTTTCTCAAGGTCAGGAGAGATTGTTTACAGCCCAAGAATAGCTCTTGAGCGTGGACAGCAATATCTCTGAGAGTCGGTGGGATAAAGAGTTAATAGTGATGTAGAATGTCGTTGAATAGTCCCCACATGTCCATTATGGTTTCAAAGAGAATAACATGAAGCCTACCACCCAGTTCACAGAGGTATAACAAACCTTCAGTCTGTAAAATTATCGATCCTCTGGGTCAAGTCATATTGGTTTTAGTCTAAGAGAGTCTGGTGGTAAACAATGCCAAGATCCTAGTTACAGAGAAGTTTGGCCAGCAGTGGTAGAACGCCTACAACATCTCTGGAGGGGGTGTGTGGTCCAGAACAGCCACCAAGTGAATGAAAGCAAGGTTTGGAGGGCATCAGAAGGCAGAGG
This sequence comes from Montemys delectorum, assembly GCA_019843815.1. Lineage (NCBI taxonomy): Eukaryota > Metazoa > Chordata > Mammalia > Rodentia > Muridae > Montemys > Montemys delectorum. Next base: position 16,073 of record JADRCD010216590.1, read on the forward strand.
ACGGTTACTGTCACCTAAGACCTACCATGCCAGGTGTATTACACATGCTTACATCACTCATACGCCAAGCATGAGTGGGATTTGCTGCCTCCCAAAAACAACGGGAAAAAAAAAAAAAAAAGGAAAAATGAAAGATCTTTACAGCCTATCTGCAGTGGTTTGAATATGCTTGGCCCATGGAGGTGTGGCCTTGTTAGAATAGGCGTGGCCATGTTGGAGGAAGTGTTTCTCTGTACTGATGGGCTTTGAGGTCCTATGCTCAAATTCCACCCTGGGTAGAAGAGAAAGTCTCTCTCCCTGGCTGCCCGTGGAAGGCAGTTTCCTCCTGGGCACCTTCAGATCAAGATGTAGAACTCTCAGCTCCTCCAGCACCATGTCTGCCTGCACACTGCCATGCTTCCCACCATGATGAGAATGGCCTGAATATCTGAACTGTAAGCCAGCCCCAATTAAATGTTGTCCTTTATAAGAGTTGCCTTGGACCCAATCACAAAAGATCACACATGGTATGCATTCTCTGATAAGTGGTTATTAGCCCAGAAGTTTGGAATATAGGAAGAATGACCCATAAACCACAAGAAACTTAAGAGGAAGGAAGACCAAAATGTGGACATTTCATTCCTTCTTAAAAAAGGGAACCAAACACACACAGAAAGAGTGGCAGAGATTAACTACGGAGCAGAGACTGAAGGAAGGACAAGCATATAGCTATCTCCTGAGAGGCTCTTACAATACCTGACTAATACAGAGGTAGAGGCTCACAGCCATCCATTGAACTGAGTACACGATCCCCAATGAAGGAGTTAGAGAAAGGTTCTATGGAGCTGAAGGGTTTGCAGCCCCTTAGGATGAACAACAATTACTAACTAGTACCCTCAGAGCTCCCAGGGACCCAACCACCAATCAAGGACTATACAGGGTGGGACTGAATGTTCTGGCAGCATGTGTATAGTAGAGGACTGCAAATTTGATCATCAATAGGAGGAAAGGACCTCGGCCTTGTGAAGGTTCTGTGCCCCAGTGTAGGGGAATGCCAGGGCCAATAAGTGGGAGAGGGTGGGGTGGCAGGCATGGGGAGGGGGGAGGCAAAAGAAGTTTGTTCTTGTTGTTTTTGTTTGTTTGTTTGTTTGTTTTTGGAGGGGAACCTGGGAAAGGGAAAATTTACATGTAAATAAAGAAATTATCTAAAAAAAAAAAAAGAAAACATCTAATAAAAATAAATTAAAAAAAAAAAGAAGAAGAAAAAAAAAAAAAGAGTTGCCTTGGTCATGGTGTCTCTTCACAGCAATGGAAACCCTAACTAAGACACCATCTGAAGATTTTAAAATGTCATATGTAAACTGGGTTAATGTGACTTCTATCCAGTCTTGCTCATAGCTGGGTCCCCAGGGCTTATGCATAGACTCACATATAGTAAGTACTCAATAAATATTTTTCAAATTAATGTGAGTTTCTAACTCATTCCTCCTTCAGAACAACAAAACTCTACATTTCATTGCATAATTCCATAACCATTAAACATCCTAATGAAAGCTAAACTCTTTAAAGTGTTAATTTTGAATAATGTTTTCAAGTTATGGACTTTTCACTCTTTGACATGCCTTCTTTTTTTAAAAAATATTTATTTATTTATTTTATGTATATGAGTTACACTGTAGCTGTACAGATAGTTTGAGCCTTCATGTGGTTGTTGGGAATTGAATTTTAGGACCTCTGTTCACTCCAGTCAACCTCACTCACTCCAGTCAGCCCTGCTCACTCAGGTCAACTCCACTTGCTCAGTCCCTGCTCACTCCAGCTCAAAGATTTATTTATTACTGTACATAAGAACACTGTAGCTGTTTTCAGACTCACCAGAAAAGGGCATCAGATCTCATTACAGTGCTTGTGAACTACCATATGGTTGCTGGGATTTGAACTCAGGACCTTCGGAAGAGCAGTCAGTGCTCTTACCCATTGAACCATCTCGCCTGCCCTTGACACGCCTTCTCGGAGCCGGTTATCTTTGCTGGAAAATAATTGCATTAGAAGTGGCCAAGGCTAAGCGGAAGATTATGTGGATATAACTACATATTCATAAGGGGTCTCTACACAGAGATATCACTGTGTATATCTATTAATACAACCAAAGTGCAATGGTGAGATATGTGTGTGATGCCCACAATAGAATGTTCTACAGTGAGCATCCATGGTAGCCAGTCTTCGTGATCAACCTGACTGGATTGAGAGGGGACACATAGTAGAGCACTCTCGAGTCTTTCTGTGAGGGGGAAACAAATAATCAGTGTTCTATCAGAAGGGATGAAATCATCCTTCTTATGGGTTCACAATATGAGGACATTACTGGAGGAAGTGACAGTAGGAGGTGAGGCCTAATGAGTAGAAGCAGATCAACCAGTGTGTCCTCAGGAGCTGTATCTTTCCCAGCTTCTTCCTGTATCCCAATGTCCTCTGACTCTGCTTCCTGGCCACCATGAAGTAAGCCACTCTGTTCTGCTGTGGTGGACTGGCACCTCTGAAGCCAGGACACAAAACACCTAATCCCTCTCCTTAAGTTCCTAGGTGTTGGGGTCACATAAGTGCAAATGTCATAGACACTAACCACCAGTACCACCAAGGGCATTGGGAAATGTTGTAGAACATAACAAATTCTGTAGAAGTGGGTATTTTTAGAGCATGACTCAAAGCTGAGTGTGTATTCATTCCCGCTGTGGAAATTCACGTATGTCACATGCGCGTGAGGCAGTGCTGTGTTAGTCATGGTTATTCTGGATAGAGGAACTATTAGCAATGCCTAGTTCTTCGTACTTGTCTGAGTTTTCTTTTATTTGATTATTCTTACATATGTATTGTTTATGTACTTTCAACAAGTTGTTAAGTCAGGCATGATGACACATCTGAGAAAGGAGAATCACAAGTTCAAACCCCGTCTGGACTGCATAAACCCTCTGTTAAGAAAATAATAATACACATAGTAGCTGGGGAGACGGCTCAATTGCTAAGTGAGTTGCTAATGAACCTGCAGTGTAAGCATAAAGAACAGAGCCCAGCTACAGAATCCAGATGAAGGTCAGGCATGGCAGCCATCTATAATCCCCGGAGCAAAATGGCTGCTCAGACTAGCAGTATCGGTGAGTCTGGGTTCAACTGGAGAGCCTGCCTCACTGGAAAAGGCGGAGAGCAACCAAAGACAATTTCTAATGTCAACCTCAGGCTCTACATGTACATGTACACACATATGTGTATACCTCAACACATACATGTGCACCCCATACATGAGCAAACATGCACAAGCAAACATACATATAGATTAAAGAAGTGAAAAGAAAGAAGGAGGAACCATTTGATGATAGAATGATGGAGACAGAAAATACGGAATGGGCTTCTCCATACGCCACAGTCTTCCCCAGGGAAACTACATAGACTTGTATATCAAAAGAATAATTTTTCTTTTTTTAATATTTTACATTTATTTATTGTAGTGTGTGTATGTGTATGGTGTGTGCATGTACGTGTGTGTGTATGTTGTGTGTGTGTATGTTGTGTGTATGTGTATGTTGTGTGCATGTGTTGTATATGTGTTTGTGTGTGTGTATATGTATATAAGTGTGTGGTATGTGTTTGTGTGTGTTTGTGATGTGTGTGTGTGTTTGAATATGTGGTGTGCATACAGTGTATTTGTGAGTGTTGTGATGTGTGTTTGTATGTGTATGTGATGTGTGTTTGTATGTGTGGTGTGTGTAGTGTATGTGTATGTGTATGTGTATGTGTGATGTGTATATGTGTTTGTATGTGTGGTGTGTGTGGTATATGTGTGTGTCTATGTCGGTGTGTGTGTGTGTGTGTGTGTGTGTGTGTGTATGGGGTCAGAGGGCAGCTGTATGAGTTAGTTCTTACAGAGCACACTTACCCACCTAGCCACCTCTCAGCCCCAGAAAATAGCATTTTTACTAAAACTTTTAGAGCTTTTGCCCCAGTTAAGGTTCATAGTTAGATTCTTTGCTAAGTTGAGTCACTAACTTTGTCTTCAGAATATGTCCTCCAACCATAACGGCCATCCCCATGTTCAGAGCATCTGTAACTACTGTCAAGAAACTCTCAAGATGGATCCCGTGGGCATCCTCTCCTGGAAGGACATTGAGAGTCATCCGATTTTCACCTGAGTTTCCAGCCACGCCTTCTACACCCGCTTCCAAGTTGTACGTAAGCCTGCCCAGGCTGCACGTGGTTTCCTGATCTCAGGAGGTGTAAAGGGTACAGACTGTGAAAAGTGAACTGAAGGGGAAGTCCATCCATCCATCTGCGGAAAGTAATAATCTCTGGTGGGAGAGACTTTCCATGTGTGTCTATAAGAGGGTCACCCATGTTCCTGTAAGTAACCCCCACACCCGTGCTCTGTACACGAACCCAGTAAGCTTAGTGGTTAGCCAAGTCAGGCTTCGATGGAATCCCACCTTGGTCTACTCTTGGTGTTCTCTTTGGGGTGAGTAGGCATGTGTCTGAATCTCCCCCAGAGTAAGTACACACAATGCCACGTTAACCTAGGCTACTGCTGCTCTAAATCTGACCTTTGCATCCTGTGGGGAAAGTCTCAACAGTAAATAAAGCACTCCTGCACAAATACCCCTTGGCAGCTCACACATCCCTCCCTGATGCAGAAACTGCACGGGAATGCTGGGAGGCCCATTGGGAGGTTCCGGGGTCTTTTTATGTGAGTCTGTAGATGGGAACTTGGAAAGCTAGCTATTTATGTCTTCCCCAGTGCTCAAATTCAGTGTGCCAAGAGGACTTCTGTCTAAAGGCTGGCTCAGCTCTGGTGACAACTAATCAAGTGATAAACCTGGCTCAGTGGGCAGCTGAACTCTGCCTGGGGGGACGGTCAGCCTCCACCACATTCTGCTCGGTTCAGAGTGCCTAGGGCTGGAAACTATTAGAAAGGTCCCACTGGTCTTTACTCCAACCTTTCAGACCTGAATGGCAGATTATTTGTTGAGGGGAAGCCATGGAGAAGTCTATGAGGAGGGGGAGGGCTGAGTGTTAAGTCTGGAAGAAATGGCACTTTATAGCCGCCCTACCAGTCCATGTGTAAGAAGCTTGAAAATTGCCTCTCCATCCTGAAAGGGAATGAGCAAATGGAGGGCTGGGGTGACTCAGTCAGTAAGGCAAAGATTTGCTATGAAAGCATGAAGACTTGAAATCAGAGTCCCAGCACACACGTAAAAAGCCAAGCGTAGTGGCCAGCAGCTATATTCCCAGTGCTAAAGAGACAAGGACTTGTGGGTCCCTGGAGCTTACTGGCCGGCCAGCCCAGTCAAATCGGTGAGAGATCATGTCTTCAGAATGAGGTGAAGAATGACTAGGGAAAACACACCTGACATCAACCACACACACACACACACACACACAGAGGGGGGGGGGGACAGACAGACAGACAGACGGAGGGAGGGAGGGAGGGGGAGAGAGAGGGAAGATAGGGGAGAGAAAGAGACAGAGGGAAAAGGAGAGAGAGGGAGGATGGGAGAGAGAAAGAGACAGAGAGAGACAGAGAGAAAGACAGAGAGAGAGAGAGAGAGAGAGAGAGAGAACAAACTGAGCAATCAATAACATTTTTTTTACTCACAAGGAAATGAGGCCACAGTGCAACCTATTCCTCTAAAGTAAGAGAGGTAGCCTGGTGGACCTTGACACCGAGAAGCAAAGAGTACTGAGCGCCAGACCCCTGCAGCAGCCGATCTGGGTTACCGAAACCTGACCTGTACTTGACAGATTCCCAGAAGCCCAGTTGCTACTTGGAATGAAAGACTCCAGGGAACTAGACATAGGGGACCTGTGATTTTTGTGAACCCAACCCAGTCCTCACCATCAACACAAAGAAAATTCTCTGTGTATTTCTGACAATTGAAGGGGGAAAGAAACTCGTTTGGAAACATTCCAAAGTGCTCTCTTACTGTGGTCTGCTCTCTGGAGAAACTAGTTAACCAGAACCCAACTGGCTGGAGTTTCATCAAAAGGAGACTGGCTCAAGGGACTAGGAATGCTCAACTCCAGCCCTTTTAGCCTTCCTATAGAAGTGAGGGTCGAGAGCAAAATTCACAAGAGACATCTCGGGGCTCTAAAAGACAGAGAGCTACCCCGGAGGACTGTGAGACTGACTGGGAAGAGAGTGGTGCTCCTGAGGGTGGAACCCCAGGGTGTTGTGAAGCCAGTTAAACACTCCACCCCATAGATCGTAGCCTCACGTGGGTCTACAGGATGTGTCCCTCACACCTTACCACCTCCTTCTTAACTCTGACTATTATACCAGCACCTTTATCACATGCCATGTCCAGCTATCAAAAAATAATTACAAGGCGCAAGTCAAAAAATATAGTTTTAGGCATGTAGATGAAGGAAGCCCCAGCAGAAGCCATATCTATAATCCCAACACCCAGGGGCGGTAGTAGGGGGTGTGGTAATTTGAATAGGTATGCCCCCCCATAGACTTCTGGGTTTGAATGCTTAGGGGTGGCACTATTGGGAGGTGTAGCCTTATTGGAGTAAGTGTTGTTTTGCTGGAAGAAGTGTGTCACTGTGAAGGCAGGCTTTAAGGTCTCATATTTGTTCAAACTACACCTAGTGTGATTGTCTCCCTCTGCTGCCTGCAGATCATGATATAGGACTCTCAGCTCCTTCTCCAGCGCCACGTATGCCTGGATGCTTCCAATGTTCCCACCATGATGATAACGGACTGAACCTCTGAAGCTGTAAGCCAGCCCCAATTAAATGTTTTCTTTAATAAGAGTTACCTTGGGCTGGAGAGATAGCTCAGAGGTTAAGGGCACTGGCTGTTCTTTCAGAGGTCCTGAGTTCAATTCCCAGCAACCACATGGTGGCTCACAACCATCTGTAATGGGATCCGATGCCCTCTTCTGGTGTGTCTAAAGACAGCAATGGTGTACTCGCACATATGAAATAAATAAATCTATAAATAAATAAATAAATAAATAAATAAATAAATAAATAAGAGGTGCCTTAGTCATAGTGTCTCTTCAGAGCAATAAACTCCAAACTAAGACAAGGAATAAGAAGTTCAATGTTATCCTTGGACACATTGTGATTTTGAGGCTAGCCTAGGCTACACGAGACCTTGTCTCAACGACGTTTTTAAAAGAGCATAGTTTGAAAAGAGCCAGTAAGCCTCAATAGCGAACATGGCAAGGGTGTTGGAATCATCAGTCAGGGATCATTAAATGGCTTTGACTACGATTCCAAGGCTCTGGTATAAGGGGTAAGATGGACAGCCAGCATAAGAAGTCAGAGATGAACAACACTGGAGAGGAAGTGAAAAATAGCCTTGATGGTCAGCCCTTCGGTGGACTGGACATGGTGGAGAAAAGTGTCTGGAAGCCCCAGAGAATCTCAGTGGAATCCAAACTGAAACACAAGAGAACAGAGAACAATGTGACCAGAGAAGGAAAGGCATCTGCATAATGGGAAGACCAGAAAGCCACAAGCAAGAAAGAGGGGGGAAATGTCTGAAGCAAGATTGGTCCAGACTACCCCCAAATTATTGTCAGAAAGCAAACTCCAGTTCTGGGGAACTCAGAAAACATCAAGCAGGAGAAATGCGAAAGCAAGAAGTAAGCAAGTAAGTACCACACCCGGGCTTATCATTTTCAAACAACAGAGAATCAAAGATGGAGAGAAAAATGTTGAAAGGAGAGGGGGAAATAGCTTGCGCTCAGGATCAAAGCCAGGAGACATCCAAGTCTCCAGAAACTCTATAAACAAAAAGACGACATGATGATGGGCTTAATGCATTGAGAAAAGACAGACACCACCAATCTACTGCTCTCTATCCTGTGAAACTTAATTCTCTTTAGAAAAGGAACAAGAAATAATTTCTCAGGCAAACAGAAACATGGGGAATGTGTTGTCAGATCTGCCTTGCACTAAACACGCTAAGATTTCTTCATAGAGAAGAAAATAGTACCCAGAAGAAACTCAGAGCTACATGGGCATAGAGGACAAGATAAATAGATGCAAAGCAAACTCATGGTTCTCATCTTGAATTGTCTTAAAATTAAAGTTTATTCAAAATATTAATAGCAGCAATGCATTCAATTGCTGCTATTTCAATATATATGCATATATATGCATTGCTTATATATGTTGAAAGAATATATATACACATACATATACTTATGTATGTGCACAATGATACAAGTACCGGAGAAAGCTTCACAAGGTGGCCCATGACCTGTAATCCCGAAACTCAGCAAGCAGGTGTAGAAGAGAATCCAGAGTTTAAGACCAGTCTCAGATTCATAGCAAGACCTTGTCTAGAAACAATAAAGACTAAAGATATAGCTTACTGTTAGGAATGTTTACCCAGCACTACAAGATCCTAGATCAATGCCAGCACTGCAAATAAATAAAACAACAAAAAGGTAATTTATGGATAAAGAAGTATATGTTTCAAAAGAAATGATGTTAGATAGGATTTAATGCAAATGTGCCCAACCTGAGGGTAAAATAACATGAGGCAAAATCCACATAATAATAATACATAACTTAGCAAATCTAAGGGTAGAGAGTGTGCTCACAGACCATAGTAAAGTTAAACTAAAACTCCATAACATGGGCCAGGCGGTGGTGGCGCACGCCTTTAATCCCAGCACTTGGGAGGCAGAGGCAGGTGGATTTCTGAGTTTGAGGCCAGCCTGGTCTACAGAGTGAGTTCCAGGACAGCCAGGGCTACACAGAGAAACCCTGTCTCAAAAAAACAATGGAGGTGGGGGGAACCTCGATAACATGGAGATAGAGAGAGAGCTCAGTGGGTAAGCCTGGCTGAACAAGACTGACTTGGTTCCCTGGTGTCCAGGGAAAAGCTGGTATGGTGACACACACCTACCTGTACCTAGCACTGGGGAGCAGAGACAAGGGAGGCCCCAGACAGTCAGGCACAACACAGCAAGCCTCAGGGTCCGTGCTAGACCCTGTTTCAAAAGGGGAAGCCATGCCCACATGGCCGAGCATGCGCACATACAGCTTTTGTACACACTCCATGCGCACATACAGCTTTTGTACACACTCTGTCAATAAATTCATAACAGAAAGACAGCTAGACAAAACTCCAAATACGGATGCAATGTGCAGTAAGGTGGTTTCCCAAGGTGAGGGCCAGCCACTTGAGATGTCCAGACCCCAGAGATGTCCCAAAATGAAGAAACCTCAACTGCATGGTTTGTGGTAGTGGAGGCCTACATTAGAGATTGCCCCCCAAATAATAATAACTTTTTGAAAAAATCCCCAAACTCTATGAATTATATGCCCATAAGTGTGTTAACCTACATGAAATAGACCAATTTCTTGAAAAATAAATCTGCCAAAATTAAATCAAGAATAAGACAACCCACTATCTGGGCTTTTCAGTACTGAGGACTGAACTCAGAACCCCACAACCCAGACAGATACTCTTCTACTGAGCTGTGTCCCCAGTCTTCAAAAATCAGTTTTAAACACACACACACACACACACACACACACACACACACACACTGTCAGCACCACTTCTGCCAGGAGTACTTCATCTATAATACGATTAAATGATGATGATGATGATGATGACGACGACGACGACAATGACAACGATGATGAGTACAGTAGCTACAGAGAGCAGTACACAAGGCCCTGTGTTAATCAACCGTGCCCTGAGCCCTGACAAGACAATATTTCAGACCAGCGATTTAACCTCTGCCAGCCTCAGAACCCCTATTTGCCCACTGAGAACGATTGTACCCCTATTGTTTGTTTTGAGTATTGAGAATAGTATGTAAACCCAAACAAGTGTTATCAGTGCAGACTTTCAGACACAAGACTATAAGACGCTGCTCAGATCCACACTTTTAGAGCTACTTGCATTGTACAGCAAGGTTTGTTGTTGTTGTTGTTGTTGTTGTTGTTGTTGTTTGGTTTTTTGGTTTTTTTAATGGCAGATGAAGTGCATTGACCTTCAGGAAGATGGAGATTTCAAAACTAAGTCATTATGCAAGAGTGGAAGGTTCTCTAAGGCCTGAGACTCAAGTGAGGGCTAGAGTGCCCCCTGTGGGCAGAGTTTGATAAGTGTTGGGACCTGGGGACTGTTTGAAAGAGCTACATAGAGCCGGAGGACAGCTCGCATGCTCCTCCACTCTGTTTCTATTCTCATAGGAAAGCAAGCCTGGCCTGGGCATGTGCAGTTCTTGCTAACGTCACGGCTTTACCCCTTACTCCACCACTCTGTCTATATAACTGTGTGTGATTAGGTGATGCATGAGGCAAACAAGAAAACTAGTAGCTTTCTTTAACCATGGGTGTCCATCAATGCTTTTATTTCTAACCAGAGCTTTCACCCTGCACCTTTCTCACCTTGTCTGAACCTGTTTGCCACCTCTCAAAACCACCTGCATCCAATCTATTTCATGAGAACAGAGCTCGAGTTTACTGAACACTGGCTCTGCCCAAAAACCTTAAGCTTGGACAAATGCACAGAAGTGAAAAGGTATGTGTTCTGTCCTCAGGGACTTTGCAATCCAGTTATAGAGACAAATTATGGGTGCATGAAACAGCTAAATCACAAGCAAGACAATGAATATATGTGCTTGTCAGTGCAGAGCTCACGTCCATTCGAGCAAGCCCCATGCTCCCTTTCCGATGGCCAGTACAGTTCACAGCACAGCACGGAAGTCAACAGACTTCTATGGTGATGTCAGCTGAAAAGCACGGGGGTGCCAGCAAACATTGTATGTACCCAGTGACTACCAGAGAGATCCCTGTTCCCAAGGTAAGCACCGTGGCAAAATAGCTATATTCAGTACATCTCCTCTAATGACATCTCTATAATGCAACACCACAAGCCGCTAAAAATAACAGCCCCAATTTATATTCTTTTGTGTGTTCATTTTCTCATATGTGTGTGTGTGTGTTTGTGTGCTGTTGGTTTCATTTTTTCTGCAATCTTACTGGATACCCCAAGATGGCTGTGAACCCGGAATTCCCCTGCCTCTCAGCCCTGCACTGGGATTACAGGTGTGAACCACTAGTCTAACTCTCAGCCTCCATTCTTTTGAAAAGATAACAATGACACATTAGAAGTGATCAATTAAAAACCACAAAACAGGGGGCTGGAAAGATGGCTGACTGCTCTTCCTAAGGTCCTGAGTTCAACTCCCAGCAACCACACGGTGGCTCGAAACCATCTGTAATGGGATCTGATGTCCACTTCTGTCGTGCAGGCATTCATGCAGATAGAGCACTCATATGAAGACAGAGCATAAATGAATCAACAAATAAGTACTGTTTTAAAAAAAAAACACAAAGTACAGCTCCATTTTCAAAACAATTGTGGATGTGGGTCAGGAGACACATGAACACAAAAGGCTGGAAGGGTTTACAGACACCCATCAGGCAGGCTTCTGGATGAAGGGCAGGATTTTCATTTTCTTCTATAAATTTTTCATATTGGCCTATGTTTGAAAATAACAATAATACTCAGCATGCGCTGCTTAAAAATCAGAAGGAAAAAGGCACATTCTGGGAGTCTATCCTACAGCAGTGTCAAGTAAGCAATGACCTGTCCGTCCTGTGTAGTCTCAGGCTATCTCCTTCCCTGTACCCTCCCAGGGGCTCCTCTGTGACATGAATTACTGGCCGTAACTGACCCAGCCAGTGCAAGAGTATCGATTTCAGATAGCGGTCAAATGTAACGCCGACACTCATCATGAAGGTTTATGTGTCTCTTCTGCTGAAAACCACTGGGATCGCCAAGCGACCTCCATCAGTGAAACCCTGAGAACTGCTGCCTCTGGTCCCTACAGCAAGGTTCTGTGCCCTGGCCTTGCCCTCAGAGAATCAAATCGACGAAGACATCACTACACCAGGATGAGAACAGCAGTGGAGACAAGTCAACCATGGAGACACCCTGGCTGGGCCAGGGGAAGTAAAGCTTACAATCTCCTCACCAAGCCTGGGTGAGGACACAGTATCCTTCAAGCTTATGTATCAGTCCTGAGTAGCCACTTCCTCATGCTGCCTGGCTTAATGACCAATATGGAATTTGGGATGGGGGTATAAAATACCAGGTATTGTGTTTTAGAGACAGAGTGTGCCAGTCCAGAGGCCAGGAGCAGCACAGGCTGAGGGACATGGAGAGAAGATGAACTTTTACAGGCAGTATACTGACTGAGCAAAGTCTAAATTCTCTTACTTCAAATCTCTTGTCTCCACAACATAGTATTAACATATCTTTAAAAATTAGGAATCTTGACACAGTAGCCGTTTGAGCACTCAGGAGACTAAGGCAGGTCTGTAGGCAGTTGAAGGCCTAAGCTATATATTGAGTCCTGAGCCAGCCTGGGCTACATAATAAGACCCTGTTTCAATACACACACACACACACACACACACACACACACACACACATGCACGCAGTTATTTGACATCATAATAAAATATTCAGGAGACAACATGAAACTATAAGGTGTCTACCCAGCACATGGCACACAGGAGTGGCTCAATTAATGTTCACCCTTTTATCAAGGGCTATTTAATGGTTATTAAGCAAAAAGAAGAGGAACGGTCTATTGTGATCCCCTAAGTGCCAGATAGTATCCTGGATACATGCACACTATCAGCATCCCTGTATAGGTAGCCACTGCTCAAGTGACGTCTACGGGGCCTAAGTGACTTGTCTGAGATCAGGGCGACTTGTGATAGAACAGTGCTTGTGTTCAAGTTCACCTGCCCTGAGAGCTCATCTCTGCAAACCATATTCAATAGGAGGAGTCTAGGATTCTGTCATTTTCTGGGGGATAGATGCCACCCCTCTAAGCAGTTCAATCTTGCTTTCATCATAGAGTGTTCCCCAGCTGTTCAGCTGGGGACTGGAGCTGAGTAAATCATACAGTGCTAAGAAGAGCTCACATGAGTTGAGGGCGCAGCGTGAGGCTTACTCTGTATCATGCTAACTGTATAGTATAAATTATTATATTAACTTTGCCTCTGTTCCTGTGATCAAGCACCATGACCAAAAGCAACTTGAGGACAAAGGGTTTATTTCAGCTTACAGTTTTCAGCATGAAAGGAAGTCAGAGCAGGAACCCGAGGCAGGGACCTGAAGGCAGGAACCAAAATGGAAGGGTGCTGCTTACTGGTTTGTTCTCTGTGACTTGCTCAACTTGATTTTTCATACACTGAGGACCACCTGCCCAGAGTTACACTACTGACAATAGGCTGGGACATCTCATGTAATCATTAATCAAGAAAATGTCCCACAGACTTACATACAGGCAATCTAACAGAGGCATTTTCTCAGCTGAGGTCTCCTCTTCCCTGATATGTCTAGGTCTGTTTCAATTCACCACATGCAGCCCAAAGGCCAAGGCTTAGACAAGCTTGCCTGGATAGTCCCTGTTCACTGGACTGAGTCTCCAGAAGCCAGACCTTCTCCCATCTCTGGAGGCCTGGAGATAGTGGGAGAGGAAAAGCCTGACCCTGTGGCTTAACCACGAGAAAGGGAGCCCCTAGCAAGTTGAAGGTAAATAGCAGTTGGAGTACAGGGAAGGGAGCTCTCTGTGCAGGGAAGGGATGTCCCAGTCAGTGGTGTCAAGAATCTGAAGGGAGAGGTAGTCACTGTTCTAAAGGGACCACTTCTTAGACTTTTTGTGACAGAGGTTTTGCCAAGCAACACTGTTACTTGTAGAGTTAAGCAAAATTTCCTCTGCAAAAGGAAAGGCTACTTCAGACTATAGATAGATAGATAGATAGATAGATAGATAGATAGATAGATAGATAGATAGATGGATGGATGGATGGATGGATGGATGGATAGATAGATAGATAGATAGATAGATAGATAGATAGATAGATAGATAGATAGATAGATGTAGATGTAGATATAGATATAGATATAGATATAGATATAGATATAGATATAGATATAGATATAGATATAGATACAAAGGAGCCAGGAAGGGGTGGTTCATGTCATTAATCACAGCACCTGAGAGAGAGGCAGAGGCAAACGGATCACTGAGTTCAAGGCCAGGCTAGTCTACAGAGCCAGATTTAAAATTTTTAAATTGAAATCTGAACAGGAGTTGGTAAATGGCTCAGTTGGCAAAGTGCTTGCCATGAAAGCTTGAGTTCTATACTTTGAATTCCAAGCATCCACTAGGAAAAGTTGCATAGGGCAGTGAACATCTGTAACCTCAGGAGAGGAGACAGACAGACCCTGGGGACTTCTAGATCAGCTAGCACAACTGTGAGATGAAGAGTTGTGGGTTCTATGAGAAGCCCTGTCTCAAAGGCTAAGGTGGAGAAGGCTCGGATGGCAAGAGTGCTTGCTGTATTAGAACGAGGACCTGAGGGCTGGTGAGATGGCTCAGCGGGAAGAGCACTAACTGCTGTCCTGAAGGTCCTGAGTTCAAATCCCAGCAACCAGATGGCGGCTCACAACTGCTCGTAAGGAGATCTGTCGCCATCTGAAGACAACTACAGTGTACTTATTTGTACTTATTTATAATAATAAATAAATCTTGGGCCAGAGCAAGCAGGGACTGAGCGAGCAGGGTTGACCAGAGCGAGCAGAGGTTCTAAATTCAATTCCCAACAACCATATGAAGACTCACAACCATCTGTACAGCTACAGTGTACTCATATACATAAAATAAATAAATAAATCTTAAAAAAAAAGAATGAGGATCTGAGCTTGAAGCCCCACATTAATATAATAAGCTAAGCTGTGGTGAGTGAGACTGGCCCCCATAGGCTCGTGTGTTTGAATGCTTGGTTTGAGAAGGATTAGGAGGCATGGCTTT
>JADRCD010216591.1:0-13017 GCA_019843815.1 Montemys delectorum
ACAGTGACAGTGTACTCACAAACATAAAATGAAGAAATAAATCTTTAATGTCAGTGAGTCTCTGAGTTTAAGTGCAGGGTTGTTTTGCTCTTGGGCAGTTAAGTCAAAGCAGGATTGCTTTATTTAACCTTTTTGGCTCACAGTAAAGGGAAGATGTTAGACAGTACCATTCCTCTTCCTGGTGTGCAGGACTCTAGTGAGGTGGGGAGTCAGGGATTTGCAGGATAGGGATCTGTGAGGCTCTTCCAACCTGCCAGGGTTTATATCACCACATAAAATGGATATGACACTGTGGCCTGCTTTTTGGCAAGATGTCCCCCAAGATGGATATGGTTACACAAGAGTTAACGCTTCATAAGCATGCCACCAAAGGACATATGTCATAAGTTGCTTAGTTCATTTGTACATGCTGTCTTTACTAGCCTGTTTTGTTTTCTAAGCAAGACAAGAAGGGACTTTACGGTGTATCGTGTTCACTTTTAAAGCATGCATTGCCTTAGTAAGGTGACACCTTAATAGACTGTGGTTCTTTTTCATTACAGTCTGAACCAATCAGAGTCCTTGTGACTGGAGCGGCTGGTCAAATTGCATATTCACTGTTGTACAGTATTGGAAATGGATCTGTCTTTGGGAAAGACCAGGTAGGGGCATGTCTCTAAGCTTTGGCTCCATGGTAGCAAAATGTTCTTAATAAGTTTCTGTATTTAGCTGCAAGTGGTGAAGGAATACGCAGCCCCCATAAATGCAATGAGTCCTTTGCTGTACGTAGAGACTAGGAAGATGTTTATAGGCTACTCTGTGGGCACTGAAAACCACCTGGAGTCGGAGCTCTTCCACAAATCGTTGCATTTCTGTAGCTTAGTGTGACTGGCCGGCAGGCAACAATCAGTATGTCACTCACTAGTGAGAGTAACTCTTCGGGAGGAGCCTGCGAGAGAGTTGTAGAATCTGTCCTTTGTTTCTAATCTTGGTGTTTTGAGCCCAAATAATCAGATGTGAAATCAACACCACAGGAAACAGGCACCCATAATTCTAACAAGTCTGATATATACACTAAAATCCTTTTCTAAAAGTCTTTGTTTGTTTTTTCTCTCGAATTTTCCCTTCATGTCAGATATTGTAGTTGTCTATAGTTAGCTGTTTAAAAAGAAAAATCATACCTGCAGCTACTAAGCAAGCTATGGCTTCTCTCTGCCATAACCATGACTAATTAGTGGGAACTAAATATAGACAAGCAAAAACGGGCCGGGACTTTGTGTGAGAGAGTAACCACACCGACCTCCACCTTAACCACATCGCCTGCTGTCCTTGCTCTTTGGCAGCCCATCATTCTTGTGCTGTTGGACATCACCCCCATGATGGGTGTTCTGGATGGTGTCCTGATGGAACTGCAAGACTGTGCCCTTCCCCTTCTGCAGGGTGAGTTGGGAAGTCCAAGAACATAGATGACATAGCACTTCGTATCTCACTAAAGGATTTTTTTTTTAAAGATTTTTATTAAAGATTGTCAGTTAGAAATTGTTTCACAAAAGTGTTTTGTTATTGTTGTTGTTGTTTGAACTACACTACTGTTGTTAACACAAATACAATAAAAAAATAAGTACAAAAGCAAGAAGCAATCAGTGGCAAATCAAGGTCTTATTTTCCCTCATGCCTACATATAATTTATAATACTAATTAAATATAGTATGCTTAAGGATTTTACATCCAGGTTATTTGTGTTGTGCTGTTATTTGAAGTCTATTTAGAAGTAATAGTAGGATCCTATAACAGAAAATTTTCCATTCCAAGGGATGTTCTCCAGGCTGGGTGCTGTTCTAGGCATTAGTTGGTTCTTTGTATATTTCCCCTTTCATTTGCCAAGCACTGGTTTGAGATGAGTAAACTGTCCTTAAACTGCCCAGTTTGAGGGAAAGCATGAACTCTGTGTCTAGTCAGGCATTTCCTAGAAGACCGACTCTCCAGGTCATTTGTTGAGTGTTTGTGCCAGCCTTTCTGTTTCCTTACAACCCTTTCCCAGGCAGTCCCTCTGCTGCATTTTCTATGTACATCCCTTTTTCTGCTGAGTCCTCTGTCACTAAAGGCCCAATGCTCCCTCGGACTGCTGTAAATGTGGCAGCAAAGGGAAAGCTTGACAGAAAAGAAACACAGATAATTATTTTTCTTATGTTCCTCCATTTGGGGTCTCAGCAACCTGAGTGAGATAGATTTACTAGCCTAAAGCCTTACAGATAGAAATGCTGACTCTCAGCTATGGCCTTTTTAATACGCTCAAAGGAAAACAACATTGCATGTTCCTTGATCAAAAAACAAGGTATATGTTTATCAGATTGACACTCTGGACCAACCTCCCTATCTTATCATAGTGGCACTAATTCCCTTATGCCTTAGTTTCTTCATCTGTGAAATGTGAAGATTACATTTGATAGAATATAATCCTTAGCATTATCCCTATTAGAGTATGCCCTAGTAAACATTATTTTTTCAATTGGTATCTTAAACCTTGGAATAATTACAATCTAAAGAGTAGGTGAGTCAGTTTCTCTTTTGTGTTATTGGTGGTTATATATATGTAACCATAGATTTATTTATTTATATATGAAAAAACAAATGCTGCATCATATCTAATTATGTAAATGATAAAAGCTATAAAGCTATTTTAATTGAGGTAATTATTGATATAAAAAATGCAAAATTATTATTGACGTTCTGCTGGGTTCTTAGGAGTCAGTAAGTGAGTGTATTATCTTTTTTTTAGGCCTCTGAAAAGTATACAATGTGAACTATGAAAATAAACATTTAGCACAGTTTAAAGAAAATAAGTAGATTCAGTCTGAAAGGGGAGATTTGGATGTGAGCATTTAAGTAGCTCTGTGTGTTGTTTGCCATGTCCATAGATGTCATTGCAACGGACAAAGAAGAGGTTGCCTTCAAAGACCTGGATGTGGCTGTCCTAGTGGGCTCCATGCCAAGAAGGGAAGGCATGGAGAGGAAGGACCTACTGAAAGCCAATGTGAAAATCTTCAAATCCCAGGGTGCAGCCTTGGAGAAATATGCCAAGAAATCAGTTAAGGTGAGTCACAACGTATTTGTTTTCTAAACGGGGTTGTTTTCTACCTTGTATTTCAGCCTTCTGCTTTTGATGTTTAAATGCTAGAACTGCTTGTATTAGTTTCTGGTTCTATACGAAGGTCAGCGCATACAAATAGACATGGAGGGAAGAGGACAGCTTTCTTGTGCTGCTTTCTGTGGGTGCTTGTTGAGACCTTCAGGGTCATGTGTGTGTTCTGGAAGGTGGCTGCTGAGTGCTTGTTGTCAGTCACTGCAGGAGCAGCTTCTGCGTGTTCATGGAATTGTTACAGGCTGTCCCGTGACTTCCTCTTCTGTCTCTGTAGCTATTTATATTCATTCTAAGTTTGTCTTCATGTTCCAAAGCCTTTCTTCATGAGTGATCTGCTTGTAATATTTCATTGTTGCCTATATTTTTGCTTACTGTAGATTTCATTTTAAATAGTTAACTTTCTTCTGTAGTCATTAACAAGGAATAAGAATGATTAGGAATGCACAGGTCTCTTGGTAAAAGATTACAGAGGTGCTCAGATGTAGAATTCAGGCTGCTTGGACTTGTGGTTCTAGTTACATGGTAATTCCACTTCTGCAAAAAAAAAAAAAAAAAAAAAAAAAAAAAAAAGGGGGGGGGGGCTTTTGCTGAGGAAAATACTCACAGGCTGGGATACTCAGAGGCAAAAGCGATCTACGTCTGTATGTTTGATTCAGTAGATGTAGAGTTGTTGTGAAGATAGTCTGTATTTTACCAAGTAGCCCAAGTAATTCTTAGGATTAAGCCAGTTTAAGAAACACTTAATTCACAAAAAAAAAAAAAAAAAAAAAAAAAAAAAATGGTTTCCTAAAAAAACACTTTAAAAAAGGAGACTTTTATCAATGACTCAAGCTCTAAGATGGAGCTTTAGATTTCTTGCTCTTTTGTGACGAACAGATGGATGATCTGTCTCTGTCTCCATAGTGAAACATAAGGAAATGGCCCCGTAGGTCCGAGATATGCCAGCTGGAAACTGATCTAGAGGTCCTGTCAGGCATGTTTTAGTCCACTTGTACGACAGGTGTCAGTGTGTGCTCTGGGTCTCCCACCCATCTAGGTCATTGTTGTGGGAAACCCAGCCAACACGAACTGCCTGACAGCCTCCAAGTCAGCGCCATCCATCCCCAAGGAGAACTTCAGTTGCCTGACTCGCCTGGACCACAACCGCGCCAAATCTCAAGTAAGAAAGATCGCTTTTAAATTGAAAAAATTTCAGCTTTGAAACCTTTTTCTTTTACTTTTAAAATAATTAAATTTTGGTTTGTGCAATTTGTCGGTTTTGTTGAGCAGAGAACTATTCTATTTTTTTTATATCTATATTAAAAGTTAGGGAGCCTGACTTTAGGAGTTAAGGAGCTGGCCTTCCTCCTTAGTTTGATCTTCAACTAACCATTTGTGAACCAATTATAATATATATCTTTAACTTCATATATGTGTATATATATGTACATATAATATATGTAACTATAATTCAGTACAATTACCAATGTCTCTCTATAATAGTTAAAAGTTAAAAAGCCTGGCAGTGGTGGGGCATGCCTTTGATCCCAGCACTTGGGAGGCAGAGGCAGGCAGATTTCTGAGTTCTAGGCCAGCCTGCTCTACAGAGTGAGTTCCAGGACACAAAGAAACCCTGTTTCAAAAAAACAACAACAACAAAAAAAAGTTAGTTACAAATGAAATGACACATGACACATAATTTAGCTTAATGATGTCATGGGTTATAGAACAAAAGACTTGAGTGGTGTGTGTGCTTCATTTTTCTCTACAGTGAATTTTGTATTTAATATTCAATTTTAATCTTTAAAATGTTTTGTGTAGTTATTAAAATCCCATTACTCCTTATTTCTTGGAGGCTTAGATTTAGATATCAAAGGAACCACTGACTTGGAGATTAGCTTTTCACGGTGTTGGGAGCTAAGCAACACATCCAGGCTAGCTTCTATGACTCTGTTCTTACGTTATAGGAAGTTGGAGTTCTCGAGTACAGTGCTTTTTCCTTTTCTCTATCACTGTTTCGTCCACTCTGCTTCAGCCACAGACTACTGCTTCTGTATAATTCTGTGGAGTTGCACTATTTATCATGTTAACTTTAAGAAAACTATTCCTTAAACAGAAAAAGACATGCATTTAAAGTTTAAAAAAAAAAAAAAAGCCTATTGTCTTAGACTGAGAGTTGATTCTTTCAGCTCTGGAATATCCAGTGAGAGAAAATAATTTATGTCTGTTAAGTTTCCTGCAAGTTTTGTGCTTTATATGGGTTTTAATTCTCGTGGTGACTAAATGAGGCATTTATTGCTTGTTTTACAGATAAGAAACATGAGACTCTAAGCGATCAGGGAACCAGCCCAAAGTCATAGAGTAACTAATGCTGGAACCTACTAGATTCACAGAATATAAACTAAACCCTCGTGTGTGTTCTATACAGTAGTCTTAAGAAAACTAAATACACTTTGCTAGCTCATGATGTTATTACATAATAAAACATAGTAACACTTTGCTGCTATTATCATTGTTTTTATTATTAAGAGAGATATAGCCTAAAGTTGAAAGAGCCATACTGCAAATATCTTCTTCAACGCTCCAGTTAACTTAGTTATTAAATAACCTGTGAGGTGCTTTGGACTATAGGTGGTAGTAGTCACATGGTGGCTGGAAAGGGAGGGATTTGACTGGGAGCCAGGTTAGGCATGAGGGGCAGTGTAGGCGAAGAGAACTTGACTGCAGTTGTTGATGTGGGCTGGCCAGTGAGTCCTCACTTAGTTCCTGCAGAGAATGTGGTGAGAGGACACTGGCAAGCTGCTGCATGGTCTTCCTGAGGCCTTGGTAGCAGCAAACATTGGACAATTCTGCTTCACAAATCTCATAGAGTGGCACTTTGTCCTAGTACTTGAAATAGTTTCCCTTGTCGGGGCAAAAGTCATAAATGAACCAAGAGCTAAGTTTTGCTAGTGCATCCCTTTGGGCACAGTCTGTTCCTCACAGGCCTTGGCTAGGCAGTTTCAGTGTTTCAGTATGTCAATCTGGCATAGTAAGAGCTGTCAGAGTTTTTGAAGAAGCATTTTCTTCCTCTTATAGAAGTTGTTATCCAAATGAGAAGTAATTAAACCTAAAATAAAATTTTCTTACAGGAAACATGACGAGTCCTCCATGATTTGTTCAAAAATTTGAAAGCTTTAATTACCAGTGACTGATTTATCACCTGCTGAACTCTGTGTATGTGAAAACCAATGCTAGATGTATGCATGTATCATATATGTGTATATACAAGATGGTTTGACAGAGCTGCTGCTGGTAGGGAGGGGAAAATTAGGGCTGGGAAATTAGTCAAAAATTTAACAGATCTATTTGACAAACTTGAAAGTTTGCCTAAGGAAGCAAGAAATGTTACCTTTTGCATGTATTAATTTCACCCTAGTTCTGACATGGCTTACGATCAGAAGCAGCACCTGCTAGGTACAGAATACCTATGCTTTGTTACCTCGAGAGATCAAAGAAATAAGAGACCGTAGGCGACATAAACAAAGGACGGCCAACCTAAGGGGCCTACAGTGAGGAGAGGCCTATAGGCAGTTGATCTTTACTAAAGGGGTCAAGAGTTCTTAAGTTCTTAGCACACTCTGGTTTTTACCCAAAGTCTAACTATTGGTATAAATATTCATGAGTGTGTTAAGTATTTTGTTATAAAAAAGACTGAGAGCAGATCGTGTATAGCTTTAAGCTAATGCGAATGTTCTGAGTGTGTTTAAAGTATGCTGAGTTTATTATGATCTCTATCTTAAATGCATTTCAGCTTAGACTATTTTCAGCTTCCGCTGAGTTGATCAGAATGACCATTCTGTCATTGTGTTACATCACAAGACTTAGTCCTCAAATATATAAAATAGGGGCAGTCACAGTTTGATAATGTGAGTCCCTTCTAATAGCAGCATCTCTAATTATAATTGAGAATTAATTTGTGTATTGTACATAACAAAAATTTCACCAGGTTAGGATAAATGTACCTAAAATATCTGACCACAGTGATAAGGTGGCATCCCACGAGGAGCAAAACCAAGCTCATGTTTATGTATTAGAAATCTGCTCACTGTTGGTCGGTGTTTTATACTTGGTAAACTTACTGTGCTAATAATCTAATCATAAATTACGGGATGCTCTTAGGTACTCTGCACTGCAAGGCTTCAAGTTCATGGTTGTTAACTCCATTAAGTATGTCAGGATATTGCTGAGCAATAACATTCGCCCTTTTTCAAGTCCATGCAGCATTTGCTTAATGTTTCAGGAGCTCTTTACCTTTATTTACTTAAGGGCACCTGTCAAACAAGTTACAATTTGCAATAGAAATCAATTGCCTAACTGATGTGATTGTTTTAAATTGAACTAGATTGCTCTTAAACTCGGTGTAACCGCTGATGATGTAAAGAATGTCATTATCTGGGGAAATCATTCATCAACCCAGTATCCAGATGTCAATCATGCCAAGGTGAAATTGCAAGGGAAGGAAGTTGGTGTGTATGAAGCCCTAAAAGACGACAGCTGGCTGAAGGGAGAGTTCATCATGGTAAGGAGGATGTGAGCCCTGTGAGCAGCCAGCAGAGACAGGCACAAGCACACTGCTGAGCTGAGTATCTGCCAGGGCCTTGTGGGACCCTCAGGGACAGCTGCTGTTTTACTATAATATATTCTTTGGAGTGTGCAAAAAGATGGTTATCATTATCTGATGTGACCTGGTCTATGACAGTTGAGAACCTCCAAGTCAGAAAAACAGAGCCATCTACTTCTGTTTATACCAAAATCAGCTTCACTGATTTAGTGTCACATGTACCTTTCCAACAAGGTGCTTCTAACTGAATTAGGATAGTAAAGATTAATGTTGGAGGGAACTCTTCCAGCCATGCTTGTGGTGGATTTGACTGGTATGCTCAAGTACCACTGTCTCTCTGTGCCCCACCCAGACTGTGCAACAGCGTGGTGCTGCTGTCATCAAGGCTCGGAAGCTGTCCAGTGCAATGTCTGCTGCGAAAGCCATCGCAGACCACATCAGAGACATCTGGTTTGGAACCCCAGAGGTAAGCGTTCTCATTTGTACAGGCCATTCTTCCAGTTTTGTCTTTGTGTGCTGGACTGGAAAAATATAATTAAGTGAGTTGAGTTCATTTCTTAGCTCATGGGCCTGCTAGCCGAGGAGCCCCTGAATGTTACTTAACCTTTCTAAGATATGCTGTCAGCTGCTCCATGATGTTTATCATAGAGGATTTTACGAGTTAAAGGCAGTTATATATGGTCAGCCATTCTTTTTAAAACCAGTATTGGGCCATTATATTCTCTACTGTAAGACTCAGATGGTGTTTGCGGCTAAAAAAAAATGACTCAGCAGTTAAGAGTGGTTGCTTTGCTTGCAGAAGAGCCAAGTTCATTCCCAGCATCCATGTCAGGCAGCTCACAACCACCTATAACTACAGCTCCAAGAGACCTGTACACACATGTGTGTGCACAGATAAACATATACACATAAATTAAAAAAATTGTTTAATCTTTACAAAAATGAAAAAAATGAATGTGAAGCTATGACCTATTTTACATGATTCAGAAGAGTAGATGAGATGATGACTATGAATCAATGTGCCTGCTGACTCCACACACACACACACACACACACACACACACACACACACACAGTAGTTATGCAGGGAGTCAAGGAAGTCATGTTTTCATTGTAGTAAACATTGTAGGTTGTTAGTTGGTTGTTTAAACCAATCCCTGCAAGCTATGATAATGTAAACTTTTTCAGGGAGAGTTCGTGTCGATGGGTGTTATCTCTGATGGCAACTCCTATGGTGTCCCTGATGACCTGCTCTACTCGTTCCCTGTCGTGATCAAGGTAGGGTAACATGGAAGAAGCGCACATACATATACATACATATAATATTAAATATGTGTGGATATGTTTAACATATATGTATATAATATTTATAGAGTATATATATAGATATTCCTTCCTAATGTCAAGTCTTTAATTCAATGCTGAAACTAATCTGGAAAGCAAGATTTAACTCTTACTACTAGATACTTTGTTATTATAATAACCCTATATTATACCCATAAATAGAGTTTAATTTTCTCACAAACCCATAGTACTCAGCATTATTGTTTATTATAATCATGGTGTAGTTCATTATAACTTTCTGTGGATTTCTCTGAAAACACAATGCATTTCAAACTCCAGTGTCATGATATTCATCACTTTGGAACTGACCTGAGGGAATGAAGACATCGTAGGCATGTTCAAAAAGCTGGGACTGGGTGGGTCAGGCACTCTGATAACGTTGCACCAGCAGTGTTCTAGAAACTCAGGGCTGAACAGGAGGCAGATCACTGATGGTCTCTGAGGAGAAGCTGCAGTTGATCTGGCTGACACTCTCTGCACACACCGTCAATACCACTACCAGGACTAGGGAAGCCTTGCCACCTCCATGAGTCTGCAGCACTGGGCTCCTTGACATGGAGGTGCTCATGTTATACATGCTTGTTCATACAGGGCATACACACTGAAGTGCTTCTAGTTTGTATATTAATTTGGGTTCTAGGCCCTGTGTTCTGGAAGAGCTCTTCCCTAGTTTGCAGGAGACCCTGGCTGGGTTTCATCCAGAGGATGATTTTAAAAAGTGGACTCCAGTTTAGAGTCAGGCTTTAAAACAGGTGTGCTTTGAGTTATCATTTTAAGCTAGGCTATCCCCTGCTGAAAAGTCACTGTCACTTCAGCTGAAGCTCTTGCCATTGTTCTCTGACAGAATAAGACCTGGAAGTTTGTTGAAGGCCTCCCCATTAATGACTTCTCCCGTGAAAAGATGGACCTGACAGCTAAGGAGCTGACCGAGGAAAAGGAAACAGCTTTTGAGTTTCTCTCCTCTGCATGACTAGACAGTAGTGTTGACGTCAGCAGACAGCCCAAGGCTGAGGAATCAAAGTGTCGTCTTTGAGCCTAGTACCAAACAGTAATAATGCTACATTCAAATTGTGAACAGCAAAATATTTTAAATAGTATGTGCTCTATGATTTGTGAAAGTCTATCATGTTGTTAGTGCTGCGATCTAATAAAAGTATATTCAAGTGAAAGTCTCTCAGCCTCTATTTCTAGTTTATAGTATCTTCAAAAAAAAAAACCAGTCTGCTCAATAGATTATAATTTTACTTTTTTTAATTGAGTAAAAGAAATAAAGATGAAAAATGTTATGAAGTATATAGCATTGGTCTCTAACATAGACAAGGAAGCCCAATTGATCTATTTCAGCGGGATCCCATTGCTTAAATGAGTTACTTATATTTTAAGTCCTTAAAGATTGGTTCATGTTTTACTCATAATTTGATTTTTAAAATTAGCTATAAGAAGGTTGCTGATAATCTATCTTCCTTGTATTCTATAGCAAAATAATGGAATCATTAATCTTGGTAGCCAATAATACCACACTATTAGTGTTTGTGAGCTAAGGTTATTAGAAACATAATACTGTGTTTTGAGGCGGCCGTTTCCATGGGAACACATGCATTGTCCTTTCATCTTTGTGCTTTTTGTGCATTACTCAGTGCAATAAACAGTTCCATAATCTCAAGTCTTGGTGTAATACCCTTTGTGGATATTCAAATACTGGTGGGTTAGATTTGCTGTTTACCTGTATTGGTAAATAGTATCTATACTGGAGCTCGGACAGTGTTTGCCTATACCTGACAAAGCCCTGTGTTCAATCCCCAACACCACCCAGAGTTAAGCATAATGGTGCATGCCTATAATGCCAGCGCTCAGGAAGGTCAAAAGCCAGAGAGTCATGCTAGGCTACATAGTGAGTTCATGGCCAGTATAGGATGCGTGAAACCCTGTCTTCAAAAAATGTTTTTCTTAATTATAAGATGGCCGGGTGGTGGTGGAGCATCCCAGCACTTGGGAGGCAGAGGCAGGTGGATTTTTGAGTTCGAGGCCAGCCTGGTCTACAGAGTGAGTTCCAGGACAGCCAGGGCTACACAGAGAAATCCTGTCTCGGGAAAAAAAAAAAAAAAAAGAAAAACCTAAAAAAAAAATTAATTTAATAATAAGATGATCTGGCTGGTGAGATGGCTCAGCGGGTAAGAGCACCGACTGCTCTTCCAAAGATCCTGAGTTCAAATCCCAGCAACCACATGGTGGCTCACAACCACCCATAATGAGAAATGACGCCCTCTTCTGGTGTGCCTGAAGACAGCTACAGTGTACTTATTTATTTGAAATCATGTAACTTTTCTCATCATAATGTAATAAAAGTTAAAAAAAAAATAAGATGGTCTATTTCACTAGCTCTCATAGGATCTAGAAAAGAAAAAGCAAGGGCTTAAAACTACCGTTGAAGGAAAAAAGCCACCTTCAAAACTATTAGTGAAAAGCATAAAACCAAAATTGTATATAAGTTAATAAAATTTTGCATGAATTATGAGTGTGTGCCAGATAAGTTATTCTCAGTCCCCCAGCACATCCTTCATTGCTCCTGTAACACAGGAGCTCAAGACCCTGCATGCCATCAGACAGTGGTGGCTCACACCTTTAATCCCAGCACTTGGGAGGCAGAGGCAGGCGGATTTCTGAGTTTGAGGCCAACCTGGTCTACAGAGTGAGTTCCAGGACAGCCAGGGCTACACAGAGAAACCCTGTCTCGAAAAAACAAAAAGACTCTGCATGCCGTATTTCTTTAACATTTCATTTCCCAGCTGTCTCTTGTTTTGAAAACACAAAATGTCACTAGAGGTGTGGGAAGTGCAGCGTCAGAAGCAGATGAACACTTGGTCTTTCCTTAGTGTCACATTTATTGAAGAACAATAAATTGAGAAAGCATGACAGCTTCATTGACAGCAATCTGCCCAAACACCCTAGCTATCCTGGATCCACCCATCCCAACCTCCACCTCCACCAAGGAGAACATGCCTATTTTATTCTAATCTTAATAATAGTTACATTACAGTTTACCCCTTGAAGACAGCAATCACTCTCAGAAATCAAATCTTAAAGACTGAAGAAATCAGACAATCTCACCTTTATCTCGAACACTCTGTGGTAGAGTTAAGGGAGCTGTCTATGCTGTGGATAACAGCCCCCCCCCTTTTTTTTTGTCATGTATGCTATCTGAAACTAAATCACACGGTATAAAACTCGAAGCTCTGAAAATTTACAAAAGCCAGGTTTGTTCATGGGATTTCACTGAAGACTGGCTTCCCCACATTTTTTGCCATTTCTTTCATGGCTTTCTATCTCTGCCTTCCTATGCTGTTTCTTGGTGAATGGAGCACCTCTTCAGGTTTTAGTGGGTTCAGATGAAGGGACAGACAAACAGATGGACAACAGGTCCAGATAAGCAAACAAGACAGCAGTCAGCAATTTAGCACACTTTTTCAGCAGCAGGGGTGAAGGCAGCCTGAAGCCCCCAGGACAGTTCTCTGCCTATCTGGTAAGTACAGGGTGCTCAAATGACAGACTAGAGCCATCAACACAGTGATGTAGGTGTTCAGCTCTTTATGTGGCTTAGATGAGAGTTGCTCTATCTCCTTAGTCTGGAATGGTTGGTGAGTTCTTGGCCATGGAGTCTGTGATACAGTTTTAGCATCCCCATGTGCCCTCACAAGCCTCCACACACCCCAATAAATGCATGGGCTAGACCCATTTCCCAGGAATGACATTCATCAGTCTGCTATGTGTGTGGATCTGGAAGTGTCCACCCAGCTGCAGTTATCTTCCATCATCAAAATGGTGTCAAAAGCACTTGGGAAATGGAGTCTCATGGGGCAATGCCTGGCTTGAGAAATCACTGCTTTAAACAATAGGGAGTGACTTAGACTAGGGCATAGTCTGATCACAACACAGATTATTTGTAATATATGTAGTAAAGAAATGGTTCAGC
>JADRCD010216592.1:0-19952 GCA_019843815.1 Montemys delectorum
GGGTGGCTGCAGAAGTGGGGGTTTCACTGACAGGCCAGGCCTTGCTCTTCAAAAGATTTCAAACAAAGGCACATACCTGTTTCCACGTTTGCCTCTTGTTTCTCCTCAAAGAGTAATAATAAGTGGTGGAAAGGGCCGGTTCAGAAAGCCCAAGAGAACAAAGGCTCCATTCACATGGTGTGGGCTGCATTGGCCCCGGCTGCTTCCTGTGTGCTCAGCTTACTAACCAGCTGGGACTCCAACACTTTAAATACAGAGATGTATTTGGGAAAAGGTGTTCTTCAGGTAGATCTGTCACGCGTTATGTCACGGATTCTCTGTGAGCTGGTTCAAGTGGATCCAACCCCATTGTGTCTAAACTTAATGGTCTAGTGCCCCTGGTGTCCCTAATAATCCTCAAGCCTAAACCTTCCGTGCCCATGGGTGCTATTGGCTCGGGACAGTTAGCTCCCTTCTGTTGGTTAGGCCGATCTTATACATGTTAGACTCCCTGGATTCTAAGGTGCAAGTGGACAAAAAGGAAGTCACAAATACTGAGTCAAAATCTGGTTCTAAAAGGCAGAAAATAACCCAGATTTTTACCAGAAAACCCCAGGTCTCCAAGTTCTGCATCTTTTTCTGTAGATACTTGGCCAAACCATTTGAAGTAAGAGCCTGTTCCCCATCCTTAACCTGAAACAATGGACTTCCTGTGTCTAGAAGGGAAGGTGAGGAAATAATGAGGTGTCCCATGTGACATGCTTAGCATGATGGCACACACACACACGGGAGTCCCCAATTAGCAACTCCTAGAATTAATTTTTTACCATTATTCTTCTTCTCAGAGCCTCTCCCTGCATGGCCTGGAAGCCAAACGAGGTCACTGCCTCTGAGCACTGGTGCCTGCCATGTGCAGAGCATCACAGATGATAAAGGACACACAGGAGCGCCTTCAAGGGACAGGAGGGGCCCTCATGGCTAGACAGATGCCAGGCTCAACACTAGATCTATACCAATACAGCACCGGTCTGAGCACTCCATCCGTTCATCTGGTAAACCATGATTGGGCGCAAATCTCTCGGTTCATTGAGGCTAGCTTGGTCTACAGAGTGAGTTCCAGGACAGCCAGGGCTACACAAGAGAAATTCGGTCAGGAAAAATAAAGCATGCCTTTGGGACTTGGGGTGTGTGGTTCAGTAGTAAAGAGCTTGCCTAGCGTTTTTGGAGTTCTGGATTTCGTTCCTAACATTGTATATAATATAATCAAAAAAAAAAAAAATACCGAGGACTAAAAGAAAAAATAAGTCTTTTCTCTAAGGACTAAGGTACTGAAGAAGGGAGCCCACAACCTAAGCCAGACTGTGCAAGCTCTGCATAGCTAAACTCCTCCTCACCTCCCTCAACCCTAACTCCTCGCTCTTCACAAAGCTTCTCTTGGGTACTCTACAGGAAAGACCAATTCCAGACCAATTCCAGCGCTGGCTCCTCAGTGAGCTCCCTCGTTCACTGTAATCGGATGTCAGGATGCCCTTTACTTGCTCTCTCTGTCCCCTCTGCCTGGTGCCTGGTGCAGGGTACCTGCTGCCTGCTCTCCCCAGCTAGACTATCTTAGGTATCCTCTTCTAGCCATTCCAAATGGCCTCTCCTCCCAAGGTACAGAGCATCCCAGGAACAGATGGAGTGAGACATCAAAGCCAAAGAGTGTTAGGCTGTGAGTTGCAGCAGCACAGAGGGAAATCCCACGGAGACAAGCTCCCATGACACCAAGGGCACTGTGTGCCTGGGTACGTTCCCTTGGCAGGGATGAAATCAGAGTGAGCCAGATGCATTAGGGAAGAATTTTTGTGATGCAAGAGGCAGCACATGATCACAGACAAGCTCTCTTGGCAGCGCCTTGAGAGATTGGTCTCAGCAGCCAGCAAAGAATCGTGGTCATCATTGGAACCCAGTATAACTGTAAAATATGACCCAACTGACAGGCGTGAGATGCAGTTACCCTCCAGTGCTGGGGTAAAAATAGCTACCACTTTATAAAGCTTGCCATTTATTCTTGAGGCTGGGTTTGAACTCAGGGACCTGTGCATGCTTTACACATGTTCTCACCCCCAGCCCACACACTGTTATTTTTGCCAACATTATGACAAGTTCCTGAGACAATCAATCTATAAGGACTAAAGATTTATTGTGATTTATTGCTTTTGAAGGTTTGAGTCCATGGCAGGTTGGTCCTGAGGCTTAGAGCCTGTGGCAAGGTGGCTGGCCATGGCAGGAGCTCCTGGTATCGCAAAACTGCAAAAGTGCTCATGGTCGCTGGGCGGTGGTGGTGCACACCTTTAATCCTAGCACTCGGGTGGCAGAGGCAGGCAGATTTCTGAGTTCAAGGCCAGCCTGGTCTACAAAGTGAATTCCAGGACAGCCAGGGCTATACAGAGAAACTCTGTCTCCAAAACAAACAAACAAACAAACAAACAAAGTGCTCATGGCCAAGAAGCAGGATAGGAAGAGACCAAACCACCCACAATCCCCTTCAGAGGCCCTGGGCTAACCTAAGGACCTCCAGCTAGGGGCCACCCTCATGGCCAGGATAGAATGTTGTGTCATAAACCTCAGGCAGCAGGCCAGCAACTGTTCCACTTCACACTGCTGTGGCAGGCGCCTGTGAAAACCCGTGGAAGAGATGTTCTCTGGGCTCAAGGTTCAGTTTAGTCCATGGTGGGCGGGTCCCTGTGGCTAGGAGGAACATCATGACAGTGGGACCATGTGACAGAGATTGTCACCTCGTGGCAGCTGAGAAGCAGGGGGGATAAGCAGACTGGCACACAGACTTTGTCTCATAATTTCATCATGGTGGTTGTGTCAGAGACAAGGGCTCCTTCGGTGGTGATGGAAGGCTGAGGCGAAGAGGCTGGTCACTGCTGGACTGACCAGAAGGCAGAGAAACCAGGCCAGAACCAGAAGGCACAACTCCTGAAGGCAGGCCCCTGGGGACCTATTTTTGAGGCAAATACCATCTCTTTAAGGCCTCCCATTTTTTTTCAAAATTCACACCACAAGCTGGGGAGCTGGGGACTGTGTGTTGAAAACGCAGGCTGGGGGGTGGGGGTGTGGGGAGTGTCAGCTTTAAACCATGAGGACCTGCATGTTGATAAGAATGCTTTCCCATCGCCGTAAGTAACTGACGTTTGTCCCCACCCTATCTTTTTGTGGCGTTTCTGCCAGCTCTGAATGCACCTAGTACTAGCTTATGTATTCAACTATGATGGTATAGATTTTTCCACGTGTTCCCGCCCTCTGATGGGAGCCTCCTCTGATCATCGCACAGTCTCTGTGCTTCCTAGTGGTCATGACCCATAAGGACCCAAGGCTGAGGTGACAATAGATCCTGTTGTTGCAACACACCATGGCTATTTTAGTGCTTTTTCCTAAAAGGAGGAAATTAGATTAGCTGGCCTACTTCAAGGAATAGGATTGGAACCGATATTAATGCCCTGCATTGTAGACACTAGCCCAGAAACAACAAACCTTTCTGGAACAATTTTTAGAGGGCTAGCCTTGTCTTTAATGAGCTTGTGGACAGCTGGGGAAACCCTTGAGACCAAACCCTTGAAATGGAAATTGCTGATCCAAGTGCGGAGGTAAAAGGCCCTTTGGCCTGTCTAGTCACAGATTCACAGAATGTAGACCTTTGGGGTGGCTACCTGCCTTCCCCCTGTGTACCAACCGAAGTGTGTGGGTACGAAGACCAAGGGCCACTCACAACAAAGTGAATGGGGTGTGTTGTTCAAAAGTTATAGGCTCACTTCATCAATAAAGTGGAGAATCTACGGTAAAGAATGGTTGGAGGCGTGGGACATGGCTGGAAAGATCTTCACACAGAGTTCAGAGAAGCCTCAGAGGAGCTTTCTGAAGGCTTTTCTGGGCAGGCAAAAAATTACTGCATGAAACAAAGTTATCAACAATGATAGCCAGCCATGGCAGCTTCCATTTGCAATCCCAACACTCAGACCACCTGCAAATTAGATATTTTATTCTGTGTGTCTTTTGCACTAAAGCAGGCTCAGAACTAAGCCTGGATATTCATGCTTGTAACCCCAGAAGTCAAGGAAGCTCTCTGTGGGTTGAAGAATAAGTACTCAGAGGTACAGACAGACGGGCCTCTGTGAGTTCAAGACCAGCCTGATCTACACAGTAATTTCTAAGCCAACCAAGGCTACACAGTGACACATTGTTCCCCACATATGTCTATGTGTGTGTGTGTCTGTATCTGTGTGTTTCTTTTTGTGTGTATGTGTGTATACATATATAAAGAGAATACTCATACACATAAAAATAATACATCTATTTATCTTTAAACAAGAAAGAGAGGGTGGTAGGAAATGAAAGAAAGATGGAAGATGGACATGTGTTATATTTGAAAATGTATAAAATGTCTCTGAACAGATAAATTAAAGGTTAGTTACGCTTCTTGCCTCAAGACAGGGGAATTAAATGGCTGGAGTATTATGCTAGGAATTGGATTTATTTTTCGTTTTTCTTTGGAACATTTGAAATTGGGGCCTCTAGCTCCTATAATACATATAAAATAATCTTTTCTCTGTGTCTGCTGGGGATTAAACCTAGCATCTGGGGCATTCTGAGCACATGCTCCATCACTGAGTCACAAGCTCAACCCCAAATAAGAACTACAGTGGTCTGAGAGCCTAGGGTGACAGTGGAGTAGCAGAATGCATGACAAGGCCCAGAGTTACACATAGACACAACACACACACACACACACACACACACACACACACACACGCACACGCACACACATGCACATGCACATCCACACACACACACACACACACACACACCCCACAATACACACCATGGACATACTACACTACACACACATACTAAACACATTACATGTACCACATACCACACAGTACACACAAACACACAACACATACATACCACACACACGCATGTACACACATGCACATGCACACGCACACATACACATGCCACATTGCTTACCACAGACACACCAAATCTCTCTCTCTCTCTCTCTCTCTCTCTCTCTCTCTCTCTCTCTCTCTCTCTCACACACACACACACACACACACACACACTAAACATAGCACACACACCACACACAGTACACACACATACCATACACACACCATGCACTACACACACGTGACACACACACATACACATGTCTTATCTGGAACACACTCTTTTTTTAAATTATTATTTACTAATCTCGATTCATCTGGAGCACCCTCGTGTTTTATTACTACTTACTGATCTGTGTGTATTCTTGCTTCTCTGGCTGCCCAGCTGAAGAACCCAGTAACGCAGGCACTTCGAGATGTCCTGACACAAGGCATTGCTTTAGTTATTTCCCTCTCTGCTTTGTTCTCCAAGTCCTGCTGGGGATTGTGACAGCAATCCCCAGCTAAGAGAATGCCAGATCCTGTCACATACAACTCTGATGGGACTCTAAACTGTAGCCATACCCTGCCACAGCTGGCTGGGGACTCGGCGCGTGCTATAAATAGCGGTCACAAATAAGAGCAATCCAAGAGATATGCAGAAAAGAGAATATGACGTGTTGGGATTGTTCTGCACTAGAGAACACCCAGTGTGAGGGGTTTAACCCTTCCTGGCCATCTAGTTTCTGGACTATGATTGGGCCAAACCCCTTCTAAGTCCAATAACAATCTAAATCTACTGTGGCAGGACCAAACTGGATCTGTGTCTGAGTTCCTGGTCCTGCAGAGGGAATTGTTACCTGAGGTGATTTGATGAGAACCTTCAGCATTAGCTAGGGTAATGCCCAGAGCTTGTGAACTCAACCCTCAGCCTTAGGCCTGCTTCCTTTAGCTACGTTTGAATTTTCTAGAAGGAAGCGTATCTGCCCAGTGACCAGTTTGTAAGTCATCCTCCGGCCCTTTTGGGCTGTTCTAGTCTGCCTTGTAAACCCAGGCCAAGCAGAGCTAGGTTAGCCCAGCTACTCGGAAGGCTGAGGCTCAGTTCAATGCCTGCCTAGGATGCAAAAGATCTGGTCCCAAGTAATAAAAACATCTAAAAGCAAAATAAACCGTGAGGTACGGCGGTGCACACCTTTCATCCCGGGACGCAAGAGGCAGATTGCTGTGGGTTCAAGGCCAGCCTTGTCTAATGACTTCCAGGGCCGCCAAAGAAGCAAAGAGAGGTTCCCATCTCAAACAAAACTAAACTAAACGAAAACTGTCTTAGTCAGGGTTCTCTAGAGTCACAGAACTTATAGTAGTCTCTATGTAGTAAAGGGATTTATTGATGACATACAGTTTGTAGTCCAACTCCCAACAATCAACTCCCAACAACAGTCGCGGCAGCAGCTGTGAATGGAAGTCCAAGGATCCAGCAATTGCTCAGTCCCACAAGGCAAGCAGGCGAAGCAGAGAGAGCCTTCCTTCTTCCAATGTCCTTATATACGTCTCCAGCAAAAAGTGTGGCCCAGGTTAAAGGTGTGTGCCACCACACCTTTAACCCCGGATGACCTTAAACTCATAGAGCTTTCTATGTTAATCCTGTGGGATTCGTAGCCACTATTTCTCAAGGTCTCTATGCCAAGATTCAGGTCAGAAACTTGTATCTCTCAGCCTCCAGATTAGGGCCACAGGTGAGCCTTCTAATTCTGGATTGTAATTCATTTCAGACGTAGTCAAGTTGACAACCAGGAATAGCCACTACAAAAACCAAAAGCAACAAGAAACAATTTTTAAAAAAATGTTCTCCTTGTGTTGGCAAATGATAGAACACATATGATTTAAGACCCACATCTAAGAAAGTTCTGCTCTGCTCTTTGTAAACACACACACACACACACACACACACACAGAGGAGGGTCCCATGGGGGGGGTATTAATATTAATCTGGTCATAGAGACCATAGCATAAGTTGGAGTAGGATCTATACAGGATTTCCAATTTTAAACATACTTTGTTTTATTTGGTATATGTGGTGTATGTGTTTGTATACACATGGTGGGCGTGCTTGTACCAGTGTGCATGCATACATCTATGTGTGCGTGTGCTTGTATACACATGGTGGGGGGTGCTTGTACCTGTATGCATACAGGCATATATGTGTGCATGTGCTTGGGTGGCTGTAACCTGAGCATGCATAGACCAGAAGTCAAAATTGAGTGTCTTCCTCTATCTTTATGTCAGTTTTTTAGACAGGGTCTTTCACTAAACCTAAAGCTGACCGTTTTGGCGAGACTGGCTAGCCAGCAAAGTCCTAGGGATCTGCTTGTCTCTTGTTCCTAGCATTGGGGTGGCAGGTGAGTACCACCAAGACTTTCACGAAGGTGTTGGGATAGGAACTCAGGTCCTGAGGCTTGTGCAGCCAGCGCTTCATTGAGCCATCTTCCCAACTCCTGTTTTCTCAATGTTAAAAATTGACATCTAAGCCGGGCGGTGGTGGTGTACGCCTTTAGTCCCAGCACTTGGGAGGCAGAGGCAGGTGGATTTCTGAGTTCGAGGCCAGCCTGGTCTACAGAGTGAGTTCCAGGACAGCCAGGGCTACACAGAGAAACCCTGTCTCGAAAAACAAAAACAAAAAAAAAATTGACATCTAAGCAAACCTAGGTTAGACCATATGTAATAATAATGTAATAGTATATGGCTGTGATCTCAGCACATGGAAGCTGGAGAAGAGGACCAAAGGTTCAAGATCAGCACACAGGGAGTTTGAGGCTTGTCTGAGCCATGCAAGACTCTGGCAGAAAGAAGAAAAGGGAGGGAGGGAGGGAGGGAGAAAGAAAAGCATTAAAGCCTTATCTGGTGACATACATCTATAATCTCACCACTTAGAAGGCTGAGGCAGGTGAATGGAAAGTTCTAGACCAGTTTGTGCTATAGAGTGTGAGCCTATACAATGAGTGAATGAATGAATGAAGAGTGAGTGAGTGAATGAATGAACCAACCAACCAACCTTAGAAGCAATCTTAATTCAGTCATTTACTTTACCAATGCACAAGGGAAGATGTTGATTTGTGTATGTGTGTGGAATGCGTGTGTGGGTAACAAGTAATTTTGAGAAATTGATTCCATGTTTTCTCCGTAGCAGAAAACAAATCAAGCCCAGGGTTTCATGCATGCCAGGCAGGTGTTCTCCACTGAAGCTATCTTCCCAGCCCATCTTTCCTTAACTCTTTCCAAGCAACACATCATCATGTTGCCTCAAGTTAGGAAAATGGTTCCTTGGGCTAGAGAGACTTCTCAGTGGTTGAGAGCACGGGCTCTTCCAGAGGACCCCGGTTCAATTCCCAGCACCTACATGGCAGCTCACAACTGTCTGTTAACTCCAGCCCCAGCCAGACAGTGGTGGCACACACCTTTAACCCCAGCACTTGAGAGGCAGAGGCAGGCAGATTTCTGAGTTCGAGGCCAGCCTGGCCTATAGAGTGAGTTCCAAGACAGCCAGGGCTGTACAGAGAAACCCTGTCTCCACCCCCTCAAAACAAAACAAACAAACAACAAAAACAACAACAACAACAACAACAACAACAAAAACCCTCCAGCCCCAGAAATCCATGAAGGCAAAATATGGACATGCAAAAATAACATTTTAAAAAGGAAAAGGAAAGAGTTCTTTCAAAATACAAAGCCAGTG
Source organism: Montemys delectorum (assembly GCA_019843815.1). Taxonomy (NCBI): domain Eukaryota; kingdom Metazoa; phylum Chordata; class Mammalia; order Rodentia; family Muridae; genus Montemys; species Montemys delectorum. The sequence continues at coordinate 8,629 of JADRCD010216592.1, forward strand.
TGGTCTTCAGATGTGGGTCAACATTTAGACTCTGGATTTAGACAGACTGTACGGGCTGTCCACTCTCTTCGTTGCAGGGTAGAACATACTGAGACGTGTTGAGCAGTTCAATAGTGATCTTTTAGGAACACACAAAAGGCATGATGTGTGCATATGCGTGAGGTTGGCAGGTATATGCTTCCCATCTCTGAGGAGGTGAAGGCATGAGGGAGGAGGGGTTCTCCAATTCTAGGCCAGCCTGGGCTACATAGTAAGACCATTTCAGAGACTTTCTTCCGAGCTGTTGCTTTACGTTCATCAAATGCAGCCTAATGATGCTGCATGGCAGAAGTAATATGGCTGCTCCACGTGGCCCAGGTGAGGAGTGTAGTGGCCACATGGTCCAGTTTGTGTAAGGACTCAATGAGATTGGCACAAAGGCGAAATCGTCCCCAGAAGCATTTCTCAAACAACCCCCAACCTCAAGTGACGCACATGGTATATGCGTCCCATGGAAGAGCTTGGCAGAGAATCTGAATTCTTCCTCTCACCTCTGAGTCTTGTTAGAGTGGCTCTGCCAGTAAACTGCTGTAATGAAGTGGTTTATCTGGTTTTATTGCCCTTAATTTTATTACACACCCAATATAATCTTGGCTGCAATTTCACCTGCTTAGATGCAGCTGTCTAGGAAAGCCCCGCCCATTGGCTGATGCTTCTAAATATGGGCTTTGAACTTGGCCAGTAGGCTAGGGAGACAGCCCCAGCAGTCTACTTTAGAAGCCCTGGCCCATTCTATACTCATATTTTTCTGGCCCTGATTGAGATAGAAACATCTCCCAGGGAACCAAGACTAAATAGCCAACAGAAAGAGGCAAAAACTCAGAATGACCCCCAAAACGTTTCCCCTCTCCTGTGGTAATTAATCAGGTGTCACAGCGGCTTCTTCACACCGTCACAGTTGCACACCCAGACAGCAGAGACACAGGGGAACCAACACCTAAAATGAGCCCTCACCTTCTATCTCTGTGCTCACCAGGGCTGACCCCGTCCAAGCCTCTGCTCCACTCCTACGGGGGCGGGGGGGGGGTGATTTTGTTTATGCAACTGATTTACTACTCCAGGATTTTATTCTTCATCAAATAAAGCTTACTGTACATGCCAGCTCCTGAGACACAGCGGTGGGAAACACTTTGTTCTCCACAGCTGACTGACATGCCAATAGGAAATTACAAGTAAATTCATGAGACGATTACGTGGCATTAGAATACTGGACAGGAGGACCTCAAGCTCCACTTATTATCCCAAGGAATATATGACCCACGTGGAAGCTCAAAGCCACTGCAATTCCAATTCAGGTGAGTCAATGCCCTGTACTATTCTCCGGAGGTACCGGTCACGTGCGTGGTACGCAGATACGCATGTAGGCAAAGCATTCATAAACGTACACATAAAAGTAAAACAGATAAATCACACACACTCACATGCACACACATGTGTGCACATGTCACCACTTCACACTCAGTATGCTGGCTATAATTGTAAGCACCGGAGCACAACATAGAGCGCCAAGGATGCGAAGAAAGGTGCATACATCTTTTTGCCTTCATATGTCATTAGTAAAATGATACAACCACTCTGCAAAATGCGTCTCAAAATGTTATACATAAGTTTACCGTGTCCGATGGGAGGAAAGGAAACTGTGCATTGGACCACACGGTGTTCACAGGAGCATTGTTCATAAGGACTGAACATGGGCACGGTCTGAGTGTTGGTCATTGCCAATAGGATGGGATTGGTGTAGTCACAAAGTGCAACACTGCATCACATTGGAGGAATAAAACCATAGCTGGGGGGCTGGCGAGATGGCTTAGCAGGTAAGAGCACTGACTGCTCTTCCAAAGGTCCTGAGTTCAAATCCCAGCAACCACATAGTGGCTCACAACCAAACATAATGAGATCTGACGCCCTCTCTCTGCTGATGTGTCTGAAGTCGGCTACAGTGTACTTATATATAATAATAAATAAATAAATCTTAAAAAAAAACAAAAAACAAAAAAACCAACATAGCTGGCCTGGTGGCTCACACCATAACCTGCACTGGGAAGGCCGAGTCAGCCAGTTGGCTCCATAGTGTATGTTCCAGGCTAACCTGAGCAACAGAGGGAACCTTTGGAGATGGGAAAAGGAGAAAAGACTGATGCTTGTGAGTTAGAGCTAAACCAGGAGAAATGGGAAGGCAGTTAGTTGGTGACACACACCTGTAATCTAAGCAGTGAAGAGGCTAAGGAAGGATAAGGAAGGTGGGTCAGCCTGGGCTACACAGGGAGACCCTGACTCAAACAATCAACAAAGTAAAAACAGATCTGTACACATTGCAAGAGGCCAGTTCTGAAGGACTCCACATTGTGGACGCCTTCTGTGTGAAGCATACAGAACAGCCAAGTCCACAGACAGAAGGGCGGACAGTGCTGCCTAAGACGTGAGGTAGGAATGGGGCTTAAGTGCAAATAACAAGGAAAAGCCTTCCTGGGGAAGGGAACATCGTCTTGCTGGGGTGCAGAACTTACTTACTCTACAACCACAAAAAAAAAAAAAAAGTAAAATAAAGCAGTGTTTAACCCCTTCCCAGCCTAGTACAAAACAACACTTGTGGGGAACACAGGCAGGAGGATCGGGAATTCAAGGTTATCCTGAGCTACATAACGAGGTCTTGTCTCACTAGAGAGAGGAGCAAGGAGCGGGAAGAGGCAGGAGAAGGCAGGATGGGAGGAAGGGCGTGAGGAGAAAAGAGAAGAGAAAATGAAAAGCAGGTTTGAGGCTTCAGGGAATGGTGTGACACTGAGTTTATTTTCAAAACCAGCTCCACAACCTGAGTCCAAAAAAATAAATAAATAAAGCGTTCAGCACAGCCGATGGAATGGTGTGTACTTGTGAGCATAGCAACCAGGGGGTGGAGGCAGGAGGATCTCAAGTTCAGAGGCTAGCCTGGGCAACACAATGACTTTTAGGCCAGCCTGGTAATACCTTAAGAGATTTTTGTCTCAAGGAAAAAAAAAAAGAATCATGGAGTCTTTAAAGCTTTGTGTTTTGTGGCTTTGCTGGTTTTGTTTATCGGTGCGCATGTACGCCCAAGCTCGCACGCACATTTTTTTCTGAACTCTGCCCTTGTTCTCTAGGTTAGTAAATACAACCCAGGAAGACTGTCCAGCAGTGTTCACTGTGTCACACGGGAGCATCTACATGAAGAACTGCGACTGCAAACTGGGTGATCCAGCGTTTGGGAGGCTGAGATAGGGCAACTGCTACTTCGAGGCCAGCTTGGGCTACAAAGTTAAGACCCTGTCTCAAAAAGACAAAATACGAACCCGCAGTCTCGTTTCCATTTCCAACTAGATGACGGGAAGGAGGATGACGGGAATTCTGTCTCTAGGTAGCTCCTCACCCCTCCATGAGCTACCCACTCTTCTGCCCTGCAACCCTATCGGTTCTATGCCCTTCTCTTTCCTCATCTCCCTGTGTGAATCAACTCCCTTCCCCAGCTCCCCCACCTTGGTTTCCGGGAAATGGCTCCAGGCCTCTTCCTGTCTCCCTCCTGTTCTCAGAAAGCAGAAGCACAGAACGAGTCAGGTCAATCCCCTCTGGCGCCCCAGCCCGCGCTTGGAATGCGACTTCAGCACATTCCGGTGGCCCCGAGCCTGCTACAAGAATGAGCCCCTGCTCCATTAGGGAGTGTTTTATGGTCTGCTTTTGTACTCCTACATTTGCCAGCTTCTCGAAGAAACCGAGGATTAATTATTCACAAAGCCAAGATGAAACTTTCACTAAAAATACTTTCACACCTTGGAGAAAAGAGAGGTCCAGAAGCCAAGCGTGAGGAGTGTATGTTGTCCACCCTCGCACTGGGGTTTCCCCGATTCGCTCACACGGTGGACAGGGGACAGGGCGTGAAGGAAGGAACTACTGCACGCTTTAAAAGGTACTTAATTATTGTCATCATTTTTCCAAGCCACAAATAGATATATAAAGGGAATTAATTGAAAGTCTGATAGTTTTGTAGCCTGGAGGAACAAGGACCTCTAAGAGGTACTCGTCATTGGTGGTAACTACTGGAAAGGCTGAGTCATTAGCCACTGTTAATTGTCCGAAATATAACCAGAAGGAAAAAAAAAATATCAACATTTCAGGGGAAAATCTCGCCGTGACTGCAACTGATCCTGGGGACAGCCTCCAACCTGTAGAAAAACCTCAACGCTGCTCCTGAAAAACTGACTTCACTCTGTAACTTTTTAGCTGTTCAGCCAGCTGGCGGCCATTGTGGCGATGAGTCCAGACCCCATATTCACACTTCTCTCTGTCAGTGGGGTCAGAGCAGTTAACCTTCCTCAGGAGACCACTGGGGCAGAATGCCCCAGGGAGTCAGAGCTCAGGCAACACCTCACCTCACGAAGCCTGACCGGAAGGCCAGGCCCTCACACTCTCCCTGGGACTCTTTCCCCTTTGCCTTCTCACCTCCTGTCACGTGACCCCATCGGACTCCAGACCAAGAGCTTCCCTACCTGCAGGAAATAGACTCTTTGGATTGTCCCCAAACCCGAGGCCCGCCTCCTCTCTCCTTCCTGCCAGGGCCCCGCCCTTTTTGCCTGTCATTGCCTCTCTCTGGGCCCACTTTGCTTCCTCTCGGCCAATCATTTGGCCTCACATCCGTCCCGCACAGAGACCAGATCACCATTGAGGCCTTGACTATTTGGATTTACCCCCTCAAGTAGGCTTCTTTGCCAAACATCCAAGGCCTTCTGAGTTCTGAACGGTGGTTGATCTTTTTTCCAGGGCTCCAGTAAAGGGGCCTTTCTACTCAGTCACGGTGGAACACACACACACACCATTTCCTCCTGCACAGGTCACCTTCCCTTCTGCCGCTAAACCTGTTTCCAGGGCCCTCTGCAGAGCGGTGGCCTCTAGGCTTAGTCCCCTTTCCTTGACGTGTTTAGTCCTCCCTCCCGCAGACTCTAAGCATGTGCTCCCATTTTAATTTATCATACAGTGACTGAAAGCCAAGGCAGTAGGCAATTTGTCTCCTTCCTCGTTGGATATGATGCACAACCAAGAGTCCTGAAAAGACTGAGTTTTAGTAGAAGCAGACTGGACCTTTATGGACTGAGTAAACTCGGCGGAATTATTTAATCTTTCTGGGCCCTCCTCCCACTTGTAACACAGGGTTACTAGGTGGTACTAGCATTAAATATCTTTTCTAAGAAATAAATGATTAAAGTTCCTTGAACAATAGTCATTCAAGAGAGACCACTTGTTTGTGAATGGACAAGGCCCTGGTTCAATCCCAAACACACACACACACACACACACACACACACACACTGGGGTTCTTGTTCTGGGTTGTGTTTGTGGACTTCTTCATATTGTGCACCAGTGTCTACAGCATATTTTTATGAAGTAGTGCCTGGCTAGGATAGCCAGGCAATGAGATTTAGGAATGTGCAGGATCCACCTTAGGAACCCTACCAGCTCCTTCCTGTTCACAAGTGAGGCTGGAGGCCTAGCATCTGAGTGGCTGACTGCACCCATGTTTCCACAAACTCCTGCTCTCTTCTTCCTTACCTCTCCAGCACCTCTCAGGACTTTTGAGTGTCAGCTGGAACCTGCTCCGAGGAAAAAAAAAAGTAATGCAGAAGAAAGGCAATCCAAGCAGAAGGGGTGACCCAGGCATGGCGGCTCACACCTGGAATAGCACTGCTTTGGCGGCAGAGGCAGAAGAGCCACGAGTTCCAGGCCAGCTGTGAGAACCTGTCTCAAAAACAGAAAAGGGTAAAGCTGAAGGAAGGGGCACAGGCCTATAATGCTGACATGTGGGAGGCAGAGACAGGAGGAGCAAGAGTTTAAGACCATCCTCAGCTACAGAGCAAGTCCAAGGCCCACTTGAATTTTAGAAGGAGGAGGGGAGGGGGGAAGAGGAAAGAGAAATGAAGGAGGGAAGGTTAAGAGAGGTCACGGCTGTCTCGGGTTGCCTGGCATTCACTAAGCCATGCCTCCTACCCCAGCTCTCACGTAAACATGGTACAGTGACTCTCGGGGAGGAGTCTGCTGCCAGGGAGGTGAGAATGCTGCCTTTGAGGCTATGGAGAGTTTTCTACATGGTCAGGATTGCTAGCAACAACTGCCAGGAACGAGAACTTGGGTTTGCAACTCAAGGAAGTGAGGTGGGAGGGTTGTGGCAACCTGGAAACCAGCCCGAACAGGACTTTGTAGAGAATTCCAGGCCATCCAGGGGTATACTGTGAAGCGTGGTCTCAAACGAACAAACGGTGCCCAAAAAAGGAGAACCCGTGGACTCCAGGCCAGAAACTCAGTTAATTTGAGGTGTAGTCCAGAGAGCCACACTTTTTCATTCACAGAATTAGGTGTAGGCTGGCCTGCTCACTATGTGCGTAGGTTGCAAATAGGTGAGACCTGTAAATGAAATACAAGTTCCTCCGATATTCAATTTGTCTTTTATATTTCTAATAGAGGCCACGGAAGAGAGACAAGTTCCCTTCCCTTGTCTGCTTTCTAAAGACTTAGCTAATACTAGAAGAAAGTCATGTTAACTAAGTGAAATTCAAATTCACCACAGGGAAGTTTAGCTGCCCTTTCCCTGGCGGCCTACTTCAGAGTACTTACTGCTGGGGTGGGGCACTTCCCCGCTCAGAGCCGGAAGGAGGGGCCTTCTTGGTCTGTGTACTACTTTATGAACAAACAGAAGCATAGCTGTGATGTCATCTTATGCTGTCAAATCACTTCGAGTTACTAATAATAAAACCAAAAATGATAAATGCGGAGAGAAAGCAGGGTCAGGAGGCCCCACGGGATTCGGGAATTATCCAGGGCGTGGCAGTGAGGTCAAGATCCTGTTAACTGTTCCTCGAGAAGTACTACACGGGGGACCGGAAAAAGGTCTCCGTGGGTAAAGAACCACTACGAAAGCCTACGTTTGAATCCCAGAACCCACGTAAAAGCAAGGCACGGTGGATGGAGCGCACTTGTAACCCCATCTCCGGGGAGGCAGAGACATGTGTTGGCTGTCACCCAGAAATGGCAAGCTCCAGGTTCAGTGAGAGACCCTGTCCCCCCCCCCCCCGCCCCCCGAAATAAGGTAGAGCATAGTAGAGGAAGACACCAGGAGTTGGTCTCAAGCTTCCACATGCACATTCACAGGTGAGGACAGCCACACACACACCGCAGGTACACGCACACGCCACACTGTTTGTGCCATGAAGAAAACTGTGATCGTGGCATTTGCAGGAAAAATGAATGGGGCTAGAAATTATCATGTTAAACAAAGCAATCCAGCCAAATGCCACACGTTTTTTTTTAAATACAGATCCTAGGTTTTAATTCTTATACATTGTGTGCACGTGTGTGGTGGGGGTAAGGGGAGTGGGGGGTGGGGGGTGGGCATAGGCCATGAAACTAGAAAGGTCCATGAGAGGAGAAAAAAGAGGCCTAAAGGGAGGAAAGGAGGGGGAACGAGTGTAATGGGATCTATGTGATGTGAAAAAGGCCCAGGGGAAGCTGGGGTGGGCATGGGGGGCGGGGGTGGGGGGGGGGAGACCAGCAGGAGGGTAAGTAGGGGAGAGCAAAGTCCGAGGCATCGCAAGCTGATAACGAAACAAATGAAAAGGAAAACTGAGCTCGGTGATTGACACCTGTAAATCTAGCTGTCAGGAGACTAGGGCGGGAGAATCCAAAGCTCCAGGCCAACCAAAAAAAAAACACGGGCACATAAAATTGGCCTAGAGATGCACACCGATAGTCTCCGCCCATGGGTTGCGGAGGAAGGATGGTGATGTGCACATCTGCACCAGCAAGTGTATGTGTACACACAGAGATACACAGAGAGTGAGGACTAACCAGGCATGGTGGTAGACCTGTCATCCTAGAGCCCAAGAGACAAGAGTCAAAAGGATCACTAGGTCAAGGCTTGCCTCAGTTACATAGAAAAGCCTGATGACAGACAGGGCTTTATGAGACTCAAAAAAAAAAAAAAAAAGTCCGTTTGCCATCATCCAGTCTCTAAACCAAAAACAAACCACAAACCACAAACCTTTAGGGCCTAGGGACGTAGTCAACTGAAGGATGGCACTTGTCTTGTCTTGCCTGCTGAAAGCATCCAGCTCCCTCCCCTGGTACTGCAAGGATAACTGATTAACAATGAATGGGCGTGGTCTCTGAATGAGCATGGTCAGTCAGGTCTCAAAGCAGAGGAGGCTCACAGAAAGGTGCCCGAAGTGCAAAGATCTATATTGTCAAATGCCCCAGGAGCACGGACTGGGGAGACATGAGGCGGAAACACAGGTTGGAGACATACTGTGAAGGCTTCAGATGCCAAGGCTAAACCACGAGGCCTTGGACAGGCCTGAGTGAAAGACCTGTGTGGCCAGAGTTGCGACAGGATTTGTGGCACTGGAAGTTACCTAAAGACAGAGGAGCAAATCAAGAACCTATTATAGCCGGGCCGTGGTGGCGCACGCCTTTAATCCCAGCACTTGAGAGGGATTTCTGAGTTCGAGGCCAGCCTGGTCTACAGAGTGAGCTCCAGGACAGCCAGGGCTACACAGAGAAATTCTGTCTCGAAAAACCAAAAAAAAAAAAAAAAAAAAAGAACCTATTATAACATGTAACAGTTCGAGGTCAGACAGGCATGTCACGCTGAAGAGTCAGACTCAAAACCCGGAAGAGCTGGTGCGCAGGTTCACTGAACAGTGTTTGTGTAGCAGGCTTGAAGGCCCTGCTTGGTTCCCAGCTTGGAGAAACAAAAACAGAAACTTTGAGGGGCAGAAAAGAAAAGATGGGGGTGGGGCGTGGGCAGAGAGCTGGAGGGCGGTGGGAACGTGTAAGACCTAGTTTGGGTGTGCGTTTCAGGGACAAGCGGGAGTCGTGATGTGTTCCACCTGGCTGCCTAGGAACTGTCCAGATGGCCTGTGGGGGAGCAGCTGCCTATCCAGGTCAGGAGGTCAGGAGCAATGCTGGCGCTAGCTGCGGAGATAAGAGGCAATAAGGGACAGCTGAAATTCTGGGGTCCTGGCGATGAGCAGAAAGCCAGGTGTGGCCGCACATGCCTGTAGTTTCAACACTCAGGAAGTAGACGCAGGAAGATGAGGAATTCAGGATCAGCCTCAGCCACAGAGTGACTGCAGGGCCAACTTGGGCTACTTGAGACCACCACCCCCCTCTCTCTCTCTCTCACACACACACACACACACACACACACACACACACACACACACACACACGAATCAAAGAAACGAACAAAAGAGATGAAATCGGGTTTGTCAGAAAACTAACAAGAAGAAGTAAAGTGGGCGAGACTCCCGGAGGATGGGCTCCAGAAGAGTTTTCAGTGATCTGTAGGTGAGAGGTGAAGTGTGCAGGCTCCGCCTTTGATGATGTCATCCCTCCCCAGACCGAGACTCCAAGGAGAGGACTGCCTAGCCTACCGCCTCCCACCCCCCTAGATATTGCTTTCTCTCATCCACAAGAACAAAGCATATACACAACTTTTCCTGACGTGAAGTCAGCTCTGGTGGTCTGTCTGTGTCTAACTTGGGGAGGCTGAGGCTTACAGGATGGCTCCCACCCACGGCTTCAAGACCATCCAGGGCAACAGTTCAAGGTCCCACCTCACAACACATTCTTAAAAATAAAGCATGCTGTGTCGTGGTGCTGGTGCTGGGGCTGGTGGCCGCGGCCTAGCCCTTGGGAGGCAGAGGCAGATGGATCTCTGTGAGTTTGAGGCCAGACTGGTTTGGTCTACAGACTCCACAGACAAAAACCTGTCTCAAGGGCTGGAGAGATGGCTCGGTGGTTAAGAGCACTGACTGCTCTTCAGAATGTCCTGAGTTCAAATCCCAGCAACCACATGGTGGCTCACAACCACCCATAATGAGATCTGATACCCTCTTCTGGAGTGTCTGAAGACAGCTACAGTGTACTTACATATAATAAATAAATATATAAAAAAATTTTTAAAAACCTGTCTCAAAAAATAAAATAAAATACATACATAAATAAAATTTATTATTTCATTTTCTTTACTGCTACATAATATTCATATATAATTATCTCACATTAACATTATGCACTCATTGATGGACAGCTAGGCTGTTGTATTTAATCAGCTTTAGGAGATGTTTCAAACACCCCACACACACACTTTTTTTTTTCCGCCGCTGTTTAAAACTATGTCAAGCCAGCTATGGTGGGATAAGCCCTTAATTCCAGCAGTTACTCTCCAGAGGCAGAGGTGGGTAGATCTCAGTATATAATCTGAGACCAGCTTGGCCTATAGGTGAACTCCAAGACAGCTAAGGGCTATGAAGAGAGACCCCATCAATAATGATGATGATGATGATGATGATGATGTAAAATTCAAACATGAGCATTAAAGCCTCTCTTTAGAACTCTTTACTTTACGGGGGACTTGATTTCAGACTCAGGACCTCACACAAGGAAGGCAAGTGCTCCCCCGCTGTGCTACCATGCCCAGTTCCAGGCCTCAACTTTAAACACACTAAGGTTTCCTGCAGCCTCTAGGGGTGGTGGCTGCCAGGGTGTTCTCATGCGACCGGTGGCCATGACATGTGTCCAGGCAAGGGGTCAGCAGCTGCAGCGTGACCAGCTCCTCCCTTATCCATGCTCTGGGCTCAGCCCTCTACGCGAACTAACTCGGCTCTCGCAACAGTCTCATTACGCAGCTGGGGAAATGAGGAGCAAGAATGTTTTAGGTCGCTTGTCAGAGGACGATGAGTTAATAAGAGGGAAGGGCCCCTGGCTCCAGGTGCGCATTGCTCACCTCCACCCTAACCTGGGGAGATTGGACAGATGGATTTCTTGAGGTCTGGATAGAAATGAAAAGAAGAACCAAGCTGTGATGATACACACTTTTAATCCCAGTTCTCGGAGAGTAGAGGCTGAAGGATCAAGAGTTCCAGGACAGCCAGGGCTACACGGAGAAACTCTGCCTCAAAAAAACAAAAAAAAAAAAAAAAAGAATTCAAGACTAGCTTGGGCTACATGGTAATTTTGAGTCCAACCTGAGCTATATGAACTCTCTCTCACCCTCTCCCCAACCCCCCCCACCTGAAAATATGAAATTAAGTAAAACTGAACTGAACTTTGAACCTTTCAACACCACAGACTGAGCTGCTGGCCCCTTCCTTCACTCTCCCCCAGGACCACTCCAAGTCCTGCTGCTCTCCCCGAGAGCCACGGCTCCCATTTGTCTGCGGGTCCAGCGGCTAGGACTCTGCCTCCACCAACATTAGTGTTTCGTTTGGAGCTAAGGTATTATTTTC